>VZTN01001443.1:0-61489 GCA_013400515.1 Erpornis zantholeuca | reverse complement strand
TGGGAGGGGAAGCGCAGGGGCGCCGAGGTGCCCGTGGGGTAGCGGTGCCCCCGGGCTCTCTTTGGGCTGCGCAGGGAACAGTGTCGTCCCCTCGCCCAAGACAAAACTGCCTAAACGCAAGAATTAATAAATAATGGTGTTGGATCTGCGGGGTTCTGGGGGCGGCCTCCGTGCCTGGTACGTGGGGGCCTTCCCTTAAAATCGGCTTTGAAGTTGAGGAGGGCTGCGGGACTTGGAAAGTTTGGGAAGCGTGATAGATTTTGAAGAGTGGGGAGCGGCCGCGGCAGCCTCGGCTGTGGAGCGGGCTGGACTCTGCCGTGCCATCGGGAGTGCCAGGCAGCCATAGGAGAGAGAGCGACCGCCGGCGCCTCCGCTCCGCGGTCTGCCGCGCCGAGCGCGGGGTGCGCAGGCGGCAGCGCTCTTGGCCTCCCATAACCTGCCAGAAAGCCGTGTGCCGCCGGATCCTGCACGGCCAAGGTAAAGGCAGCCTGTGAGGCGGTTTTGTTATTTTCCCGTAGTTCGGCTCATGTCAGGTTTGGCAGGCAGCGGGCCCGTGTCCCAGCTCAGCCCCTGGCCGAGAACACTGGCGAGCGCTGGTACGGTCCCGGGATGGAGCTGCTCGACAGAGGCAAAGCTTAGGCTGTGGGCTGGCAGGAAAAAGCTCATCTAAAATGTGCGATAATAGACCAGACAGAAAGTGGGCTGCTGGCGTATTCTCCAGGGAAAAATAATCTTAAAAGTAACCACCGTGAATTCGTGGTATTGTCCTCTGTTAGTAAAGAGTGCAGAGCTGCAGATGTAGGAACGGGCAGTACCCTCTACCTGGGAATCGCTTCTACTTTGAGGAAGTCTTGGTTGTGTACGTACTTACCGAGAGAAATACAGAAGTTCCTCTTCCAAAGAGGATTTGTGCATTAAAGCCCCTTTCCAAACTCTAGAGGGTGGGAATCTTTCCATTGACACTAGTACGAATCGCTCCATTGACTCCACAGGCTTGGATCAGGCCCTTGGACATTTTTTTACGAAGATGGGACTCAGAAGTTGCACATAGTGTCTATATCCCCATATTAATTTGTGTGTGTGGGGGGAAGGAAGTCAGAGACAAAGTTTTAAGAGACTTTGACAGTTTTAATTTTTTTTTCCGTGTGCTAAGTAATTTAAAGCCATTAAGGAAAAACATTACTGCTAGTAATATTACTCTAAAGAAAATATGATTAATTATTAAATTGCTTTCTCTAATGCTGCGCTAAACTCTTTTAAGTAGGATATGGTTTTAAACGTTCAAATGAGTATTTTTTAAAAGTTTTTTTCTTGACGATAATTTGTTCATTTAAATGTAGATACTCAAAATACCCGTTTTGTAGTAATCTGCAGTTTTAATGTAGTTCTTACAAGACGGTTTTGATCTGTAGCATTTTTGCATTCTTAAATCATTCATTTAATTACTTAGGATAATAGATCAGTAAAAGGTTAAGGGAAAGGAAAGAGTATTTCTAATGTAGCATTTCCAAAATGCATGTAGTTAGACATCCTAATTTATTTTGATAATATGTAACACCTGAAATACACTGCTTCGTGTGAGGCCTTGTTGGTGTAGGCTTTAAGGTTTAACAGTAATCTTACGAGGACGCTTAAGCAGAATCAATTGT
This sequence comes from Erpornis zantholeuca, assembly GCA_013400515.1. Lineage (NCBI taxonomy): Eukaryota > Metazoa > Chordata > Aves > Passeriformes > Timaliidae > Erpornis > Erpornis zantholeuca. The sequence goes on along the minus strand of VZTN01001443.1, from coordinate 59,840 downwards.
ATACATATTTATGTATTTCTCTGTTTTTAGTTTAACCTCAGCGATTCTTACTCTGTGTCGCGGTCTCTTTGCTACAGTGCAGTGTTGATATCATCTGAGAGAGGAAAAAGCCTAAATGCTTTGTAGCTTAGTGTTTAGTGAAGATTTGTGTAAAATGATCAAATAGTCTATAAGGAACAACCAAACTAGAATGTGTTTGAGTGTGAGGAAGAGTAAAAGAAATACACCAAGTTCAGGACATTTCAGTCAGTAAATACATAGTACACTTTTAAAGCTGCACTAGGGTTTGCGTGGTAGTCAGGTGAATAGTTTTACAGATTTTTGAAGTGACTTGTGTGTTTGGTGGTGTTTGGGTGGTTTCTTGGTTTTGTTTTGTTTTTGTTTTTGTTTTTTTTTTTGTTTTTTTTCTGTAATCATCTGTTGCTTATACATTTTTTTAATGCTTTCTATAATAACATATGTTGGGACTATCATTTTAAAAATAAAGGTGTATTTGCCTAGAAACATTCCTGTCAGACTCCTTTTTTTTTTTTTTCGGAAAAGTTATTGTTGGACTTAAATATATTTTAAAAGAACATGGTAGAATAGGATAATTCATTTTTTTTAGGACTGATTTATGTGAGCTGGAGTAAGCTTTTTGTATTCTGAGGAATATACCTGATTCAGCATTGCATGCACAGGAGTTATTCAAGGCTAGTGGGCTGAAAACAATAGAAAACTTCTGAGATGCGATCCATGTTGTGGCAGTGTTTTGCTATGTGTCATTGAAAATGTCACTTAACCTCTTTGTTTTTCATCACTGAAATGTGAGGGCTGGTATTTATTTTCCTGATAGAGTGGTTAATTAATATTTCTTGAACATGGAGTACTTTTTTGTTCCATTTCTATTTTTACCAGATTTATTTTGGAGAAATTAAATAGTGATGGTGGCTGAAAATGTGTGGTTCCTGGGAGTCGTCATGTTTTTTTTCTTTGGCGGTCAGATTGTGAAGAGGTCACTTGCTCATATGAAATGAAAATTATTTAGGACATTGGTCACTGAAAAGTACCCATGGAATGATTTTTACTGAAGAAAAATGCAAATCACAATCAAACTGAAAAATGCTGTCGACTTTTTTGTAAAATAATAATTTTCTGTATACCAGAACTGCTTACTCTTTTAAAATTTTGTGACATCTAATAGATCTAGAAGTAATGCAAGTTGTTTATTTTTTTTCTCACAACCACTGTAGCATACCTCTAACTAATACTTGTTAGAAGAAGGACTTGTCATTTACATTCCTGTTCCCTGCCCTGTTTCGACTTGATACCTTTCTTGATTGTATGTGCAAAACAGTGGCACCAGAGAAACTTCACATAAGCGATGAAATTATAGAAATTCTTAGCTGTAATAAACTAACCTCTTAATCTTAAAATTGCAGTAAAATAGATCACTGTTAGTTGTTTGAAGGCTTCCACATTTGTTCCTTTACAGAATAGGCACAGTTACTGTAATAATTTCCAAAGTAGCTTTAGACTTAAATTTCAAAACTTCTAGATCAACATAAAATAAAAGGAGCAGTCTCACTAGTATTGTTTACCACTGATCATCTTTTATTCTCCTTTCTGAGGCTTTCAGTAGCTTAATCAAACTTACTACTTTTAAAAAATCTTCCAAAATGTTCACTAAAATTATGAGAGGCATCTATCCTTTGTTGCAAGATTTGCATCTGTTTTGGCTTTTCTGTTTTTTTTTTTCTTTTTTTTAAATCCCATTTCTTACAGGTTTATGTTTAAGGGCAAGACCATGTTTTATGTCAGAAAGGTGGTTTTGAAAGTGCGAGCAGTAGCTTGCTTATGCTGTCATCACTGAAGTAGCTGAAAATAATCTCTTTAATGAACAGTTGCTATGATGTTTATTGCTTCACCAAAGCGTAGTTTGGGATGGTGTTAGAAAGTAACATTTGAACTCTGAGGAACGAGTTATGTGTGGAATTGTGTTTGATATAACAATTTCAGTTCTATGCTAAGAAAAATAAAGTTAAAATATTAAGTGTTTTGTTCAAGCTCTTTACTATTTTAAGGTTTTTTAGCAAATTGTAGAGGTTGCTGAGGAAATAAGAACATTGTAAATTTAACTTTCTGTTTGTTTAGTTAGTTATTTCTTTTTTCTGCAAATAGTAATCACACATCTGTAGTTGGAAATGGGTTTGCTCCAGTTTGTTTCTTATTTAACTGTATACGTTAGTCAAGCTCTTTGCTGAGGACAGAGCTGATTCCCTTGGTTATGGTGGACTACCCTCTACGTGTCTGGAGTGTGGGGGTCTCTTCTGCTGGGTGCCAGAGGGCTTTGCTGTAGGTAATGGATGACTTTCTAATTAGTTAGGCTGAGGAACAACAGGCAGGTTTAAAGGGCAGGCAGAACCTTCATTCAGCATGCAGAAGGGAGATTTTCTGCCCTGCTCACTCCCCCTCTCCCCTTCCAGTACTGTGTGATGTCCATTCTGGGATGAAAGGAGAAACTACAGATCTTCATCATACAACCCTCTGAGTCACAAAGAACCCTCCTTGAGGTTCACAGGCTGGCTTTGGTTTACCTGCAGAACTTCCTTGTTTACCAAGGAGCTTCAGCTTCCTATGGGCAGCAGGTATGGAAAGTAGGTGGTGGAGTATCTCTGTTTTAAGATGTTTCCAGCCCATTGGTGGTTGCGGGGTCTGCAGGGACACACACTGCGAGTCCTCTGCTCAGGGAGCTGGTCCTTTGGACTTCTGTGGTGAATCAGACACGGCTAAAAAATTGCATCATATTAAGTATTTCTGTAAATTGCCAATCTCAGTTTTGTTTCAGTTTGCCTCCAGGACGTTATGAGGATGGCTGAGATTCCAGTGGGCCTGTGCCAACCTTGTCCTGGTGGGAGATACTCTTTACTCTTGGGCCCAAAACTGGAAGTTCGTTTGAAGAGTGATGTTTTGAGGCTGGGGGATACATCATTATATATAATTAAAAAGTTGTTGGGGTTTTGTAGGCACATTTTTTTTGTAAATAAGTATTTACATTGTTACAAAAAAAAATCCTACAGCTTTTAAGACTGATGTTTAGTTGATGTTTGTATTAGAATAATTTATTTTTTCTCTCACAATGTGATATGTATTTTGAAACTTTGGTCAGAATTTGTCTTCTAAGTAAATTCAAATGCTGATTTATTCCATTATTCAGCTTTTGTATTTCAGCCTAAACCAACATGATACATTATGCATTTGATGTAATTTGAAATCATGTGTTTGACGTAATTTGACTAATTACATTTTGACATATATTTACATTAAAATAGTCTAATCTTGATGGATATTGCCGCTACAATTTTTGCCATCTTGTCCTTTCAGAGAAGGAAGAAAAGTGGCTGTGATATTACATTGCTTGTTGAACAGGACCAAATTGTATCATTCAGTCTGAAAACTACAAAACTTGTGTTTGGAGAAACAATCTCAGAGTTGCCAAGCTATATCAAGCATAGTACTTTAAGTATCTATCAGGTGTTGATTTTGAATTTGCCTGAGAATGATGAAGAAAATGTAAAATAGGTAAACACCATTTAAACTTTGCCTGTCAGTGCTAAGTCTTATAAAAAATTGCTCACAATTACGTTGTTGATTTCTCCTTTTATAAGCGTTACTATTGATTTTGAGAGGGCATATTGTTCTTCTAGAATTGTAATCCACCTAGTAAAAGAAGTTGTAGGTAATACCTGTGTAATGAAACCTGTAGTTGACATTTAACAGCTTGGAAATAAGATCAGAAATTGACAAGTTTTACCACGTAAAAATATTACAGAAGAAATGTTAAGGGTTTAGTGGTGGGAAGCCACAAAGGGCTTCAGAAAGGAGAGGGGCAACATACAAACAATGGAGAGTTGGGAAGTGAGTGGAAAAAAAGGCACAGAAACATGTGGCTGGGCAGGAGCCAGCAAAGGCACAGGCAGCATTGCCAGGAGGTGGGCAGCTGCTCAGAAAATAGGGGCTCAGAAGAAAGAGCAATGTGATTTTCATCTGGTGCCCAAAATAGAAAATACATTTTTTCACCTTCGCTTCTTCTATGGGAAGAAAAACCAAACTTTTTTGCACGCAGCTTTATGCACGTGGCAGAAACAGGAGTTACACCAAGTTCCACTGGCCCTAATTGAGTCTGCTATTTTTTAAGTACTAGATCTTGTTAATTCCAGTGTGTGTCTTTGGAAATTACTTAATAGTTGTTGCACTGACAGTTGATTTTTAATTACTGAAAAAAAGTCTAATTTTATTAATGTGACAGAGGGGGGACAGAGGTCTTTTGAAGATAAAGGAGAAGAAAAGTGTCTAGAAGGCAGAGGCTAGTGTTTTTTAGAGTCTAAACCACAGAAATTGAAATATCTGTGATTCAAGACATTTCTCTGTGAGAGAACACAAACAGGAATGTGGTTTCATTACAGTAGTTACAGTATTCTCCCGACCTGTAAATGGAAACACAAAAACCTAATGTAGTCAAGTGTGCCCAGACTGCAGAGGTACACATATCTGCCAAACTGTTGTGCTTTACAATTGTGTCAATGTTTTCGTCTTTGTAGAGTAACATATTTCATCCAATAAGGAATAAATGATATTGTGGATACAGTATGGTGAATGTAAGAGGAAGGATGCTGAGAACTCGTGATGTGTGGCAACAATCATTCTTCATTGAAAGTCAATTAGTGGAATATATGGGTGCTAAAACTGTAAAAATATTAGGATGGAACTTTGCTAAAGATCATGAAATACTTTTGTGCAGAAATTTATTCAGACCCATTTGTTACCAGTCTTGAATGCATTTAAATTACTTTTAATGTTGTGAAGATGCCTGTAAATTGTTCTCAGTATACAATGACTGTCAGCGTACATTGAAGAATATGTATGGTCAGTAATTCAACAGATAACTATATTGAATATACAGAAGAAGTTTCACATGGTGTCAATAAATTCTTGCATATTCTTTTGCTTTAGAAGAAGAATTAAGTCTATTGTGACTGAAACTTTAACTTGGTATTTAATTCTATATTAAGAGACTGACATCTTGTGAAAGAGTTAATGGTCCAAATGGCGTTGGATGTTCTGGGTCTGTTCTTGAGCCTCTGTTTATTGTTGACCAGGAAAGGCTGTGAAGTATACCTTAGCAGCCAGAAATGCATGTTGTACAAACTGTGAAATGAAAACCCTTTAAAAATATTATTTAAAGTTTTTTTTTGTTCATTTGATTTGGGGAGTTTTTGTATGTTTTGGGGTTTGTTTGTTGTTTTTTTTTTTTAATTATTTTTGGTTTCGAGTCTGGGAATCAGACCATACTTGCAAATCACAAAGAAACCAGGAGAATGGTAAAACGGTCAAAATACTTGTGTACTTGTGTATCACTGAGGAACGGTGCTAGGTGAAGAAGATGATGATGAATCCAGTGTTTCTCCTGTGAAGCTATGCAGCTTTGGAAGTGGTGTCCATGCCTGTGCACATGTGTCTGTGCAGCATCAAAGGGCTTCTGTTTCCATCCACAGCTTTCTGGGAAGGAGACCAAGGCCTTCGGAAAGAAAATGAATGTATCCCAGTGGGTTTATTGCATCTCAGGTTATGGGACAGAAAATATTCTATAGAAGAGTGGAGTCAATCCTTGGCTAAAACAGGGAGTGTGTTTGAGGAATGTGGTCCTTCAGGTAGGAACTTATCATGCTGGAGAGTGTTTTACAAGGTAAAAACAGGCATTTAATGGGCTGTGATGGGAAAACCTGGCCTTCAAATTCTTCTGCGAAAAAATGAGGGAAGGATGCTTCCAAACCAAGTTAGCATTAGTTTCCAGACTTATGGAGAGGTTCTGTCTGCTGGTGACAAATTGCCACTTGTCAGGATGCTGCTCAGATTGGGCTTTCCAGCTCCTGCAGCACACAGGTGCTCTTCTTGTGGCTTGACCTGTCTCAGGCTTCAGGAGGAGATGTGCTTGAGGTAATGGATACTCACTTGTGTTGAAAAATCCAAGATTTTCATCCCTGATCCCACATTTTCTGAAGTTGATATGAAGACTTGTTTTTATGGCTGAGGTGCTGAGGCTAGTTTATACTTTAAGTGTGTTTGTATGTGCCTGTACAAAACAGGTTTTTGAGACTGAGAGGTTACCAACAACTTAGCTGTTCTTCAAAGCCACCTAGACTGAGACAGGTGATGGATTGCTCATGCATATTTAAGCAAATCAGTGTATTTTCAGTTCTTCTTTCAATAAAAGTTCTTATCCCAACTGCTTTATAGGCTCTGAAGCAAGCAATTTTACCACTAATATGAAAAAACCATATTTAAAGTGACTTTCTCATTACATTTGCATACTTTGAAGGGTTATCTTTCATTTATTTTGTAAATGAATTTTAAAACATACAGCATCATTGGTGAGGATCCGAAGACATTTGAAAGATGCCCTGAAAACATGAACACAGATACTTGTTTTAAAGTGTCCAGCCTGATGAGCCAGGCATGGCAACCAGGCATAACATACCACATGCTGTAGGGTGTTGTGTGCCTCATGATTGGTGCAAATATGCACATGCAGCAAATCTGGCATTTCCCAGGAGCTTTTGGCAATGTGCAAACACCAGTAACTTGCTATATGACAGTCAGGAAAGCGTATGGCTGTAAGTTGGACCTTGCTCTCACTTCCTGAGAGTCCTCCTCCCCTTTATTCTTTGGTTGTTTTGTGATAGGAGAGCTACTGTGAAGCCTGAGAAGGGTGGCAGATGGAGAAAGCCATGTACTTGACTGGTCCTCCTGAGCTGAGCACTCTCATTTTAAATCTTTGTGTGACTCAGTAGAAGAATACATTTCTATTATTCGATTATGTGTAAAAATGGAACCTACTGTCCTGGACTTAACTAAAGTGCTATTTTTAACATATGTTTTAGTACTTGTCTTCAGTAACTAGAATTAGATGTTAAACTGAAACTATTAGCCTTATTATGCATAGGCACCTATATATTTTGTGACTTAATAATATTCAAACCCCTAAATATACTTATGTACCACTTAAATATAATTTTATAAACATTCTTCTGTATCCAATGACTTACACTTGGGTGGTTGTCGCTAACACTAAATTACTATCAGAATGGGGAAGACCCTTTTTTCCAAGTCATTGTTAAGCATACAGTTTTGCCCCATACTCACTTATCAACAAAATTTCCTTTAGCTGACTTTCTCTTTTTCTAAGATGTGGATGAGTTGGAGCAAAATTAACCAGAGACTATTAAAAATATCTTTTTCATTGTCACCTGCAATATTACCATAATTGGAACTAAGGAGCCTGCAGTTGCACAATATTTATGTTGCAATCCAAACTGACACAGCCTGGAATGCCTCGGTAGCAAAACAAGACACAGACCCAAGCCTCACAGTTCATGCCTGGGAGAGAGTGAGCTGCTTCTCTGGGAAACCTTCTTCAGCAATTACATCCTGGGGGTCCCCCTGGATTGCTGTGGGCTGGAGGGGCTGAGGTCTCAGGTGAGGTAAGTGCTGGCAGCTCAGCTGTGCAGAGCAGTGGCTGGTGGCTGATGTGGGTGACCCTCTGGGTGAGGCTGCAGGGATGGCTCCTTTGATAAGCTGGGGAGCTGTAGTAAGACATATAGCTCCTTCTTTGAGGCCTACTGACTGGGATGATTTTTTCATTCCTTTTCACTCCTGACACTTTGGGGGCCTCTTTCTTAGGAGGTGTTGTTTGGAAGAAACACTTCTAACACTTTCTTTGGTGCATGGAAATAGTGAGTCATCATCCAGTGTCACCTTTTCTGTGCAGATCGCTGTAGGCACAGTGAAACCAATGTTAATCTCTGCTGCACCTCTGGTAGGCTCCTCAGCAGCTGATGAACTTGATCTATTACTGCTAGCCTTCTCCAGCAAGCACAGTACGGTGTATTTGCCTGTGACTGACACACTTAGATCTATGGCCACAAGATACCTGGTCAACTCTTCAAGCCTTTACCTTTAGCATTAGCTTTAACCCCTCAGGGCTCAGCTGCTTGCAGCATTTAAAGCATGGCAAGAGGTTTTATAGCTGAGATTTGACTCAGCAAGACTTTTGCTACCTCTCACTGAAGATATAAAATACAATTTGTAGCTTATAATTGCTGCCTAATATGATCTTGGACCCTTACTTAAAATCCATTTAACTGATACTGTGCTTTCTTTATAAGGTTATTATTGGGAGCTAACCTTTTCTTGTGTTGTGGTTAAATGTACAATGTAATAAGGGTGTTTTTTAATGTGTTTAAGAGTTAGAAGATGTGTTAGAGGTAACCTTTATGCAGAGAGTTTTATATAGGTATAGTAAGGACAGCAGTATTAAAATACTGAACATTAGTACCATCTGAATATAATTTGTTCTCATTCTGTTTTGTGTGTGCCTACTGGTGGAAGATGATACAGTATATTGAATAAATCTATGTTGTTCTCCAGTATCTTTCTTATAGGTAATTATTAACCTCGTGCAAATTACTATCTCCAGATTTTTTAAATGTAGATGCATACAAAAATACAAAATGTATCTTGAATATAACAGATAAATCACAATTCTTTCTTTCTTTAGATTTCAAGGAGAGCAAAAGAAAGCCAAGAATTGAGGCACAAAACTGAAAGCCTCCCAGAAATCTTTTCTTTCTTTTAACTTCCGATATACAGGCATGAGGCATGTGGGTTGGATGTCTTGAGGGAACACTTGCTTATAAGATTTAAAGATTTATTTTCCTCAGTGACAAATGTTGGTACTTTTGCCCTGTGAATATTAGTTTGTCTTCCATTGATTGCATAATAGAAATGCAGATTTGCTTAGAGTTGTAAATTAAAATGAAACATTTTTAATATCTTCTTTTCTTAACCAGATACCTAGGTATATATATGTAGAATTTGGTATACATGGAAAGAATTTCAGAACTTGCCTCCCTGTGCTCTTCTTGAAACTGCTCTAAATGGTGGTGAAGGCAGTGGAGTGTCATACCAGAAAAAGGGTCAGGAAAAAAAAACCCCAGAAAGATGAGTGTTATAAGTGTGGACGGCCTTTGTTTAAATTTGGGGTTTTTTTTCCCCTGTTAGTGTAGAAAACTCTTTTTCCACTCTTCTGAGCCTTTTTTTTTTTTTTTCCTTTCATTTTCTCTTTCCCCCCCCACATGTTCATTTGGCTTCCATTTTTCCTCAAGGGGACATTTTGGGGTGAAGAGGGGGAAGGTTTTTCACATGTCAGGCCTATAGCTGAAAAACACTTGTTTTCCTTGTGTTCATTAAACTGCTGTCAGGGGTGAACACATCCATAGGGATGTGGGCAAGAATGGCTGCAAGAGAAACAAACATTATTTTTAATCTTAAGTAGGTGGGGAAGGGGGCAGCAGTCATGGCTCATGGGGTTGAAATTAACTGCTTTTAACATTGTGAAGAATGATGATGATGTAGACAAAGTGCCTTCCTAAAATTTATAAGTGTAATTCTTGGCTCAGATGTACACTTGCAGAACTTTATGATAGAGTTACTTAATCTCAGTACAGTAAAGATAAATTCATTAATGGTTATGAGGTGTTGATATAATTAAATGGAGAATGCCAGTAAATTGCTTTCTGGAGCTCAGTGACTGTAAACTCAGGTCTTCTAATTTAATCCATCCACTGCTTTCCATTCACTTGCTGAAAGGCTTTGTAGACTGAGAAATTAACCCTACTCCAGGCACAGTAAGTGCAAGAACTAAATTGGTTTCTCTTAAGGGAGAGCCTTGGATGAGGACCAGAAGTGTTTCCTCAAGGAAAGTTAAGATGGGATGGAAAAAGGAGAGCAGAAACAGGTTTTTACATTGCTGATAGTGTTCAGAGATTACTCTGTTTCTCACTTAACTGCCTGGATTTTGTGCTGGCTTATGGTAGCTCTGACACTTACACAGAAGAAAAATTAAGATGCTTACAACCCAGTGAAAGAGATACTGTCCAAATGAGAAAAACTAGCTAAGTCAATTTCTTTCACTGGTGTCGCAGTTTTGCTCACATCTGGCTTTTTGGTTGTTCTAAACAAATGTTACCATTCTCTCAGCAGACAGTCCATTTTCCTTGTGAATTATTTAAATGTGGGTAGAAATTATTTTATGGAGAATTTAGATACCTCTGAAATTAGCCTTTCACACAAAAGGTCTTTAACTGCATGAGGTAAAAGTTCACTTTATGCTTTTAACCTTAGCTCTTAAGAGTAGAGACGTAGGAGAAAATTCATTCTTTAGGAAAGTGTCAGTGTTTTGCCTTGATAGGTTTTTCTTGTGCAAGGCATTCTTCATCATTTTTCTGTTAATTTGCTTAATACTATATTGAGGTATAACTGTAATGTAACCCTTTGAGCTCTAAAAGGGACTTTGAATCATAAAGTCATTGAGTTGGAAAAGGCCTACCAAGATCACTGAGTCCAAACTTTGACTCATCACCACCTTGTCAGCTAGATCAGAGCACTAAGTGCCATGTCCAGTTGTTTCCTGAATACCTCCAGGGATGGTCACTCCACCACACCTTCCCGGGGAGTCATTCCAATGCTTAAAAACCCTTTCCATGCAAAGATTCTTTCTGATGTCCAACCTGAACCTCCCCTGGTGCATCTTGAGGTCATTTCAAGGTAAAAGTGTCATGGATATCCAGTTAAAGAATGGAAAAAATTATTGATTATGTTGATTTGGGAAAATACTTGTTGAGTTTACCCCCAGTCTTCTGTTTGCTTCAGTTGTAGAAATAAGGGGAATAGTTTCCTTAAAAGCCTGCATAAAGATATCTGTCCTTTTGGTATTTCTTACAGTGTTTCTATAGGCTTAATATGATGTGGTATTTGGAAGGTGAAGCCCTATTATTGCTGAAGCACATCAACTATATCTCATTGATCCAAAACCTTCTGTGCATTTTGAGTAAACAGGTTGTTGTTTGTACTGCTCAGTTTGTCAAAGAAAATTCCAGGGGAAAGTGATTTCACTACTGTTCAAGTGTTCATAATTCATTCTGGAAAATTCTAATGCATTAAAACAATTCTTTAAGTTAAATTTACTTCACATATGTGTGCATCTAGTAATAAGAACTATGTAAAACAGCTAATAATTGTACCAAAACTGCTTCCAGTTCAACCATGTCTTTCCCACAAAACATGTTCTGCATAAATGAAAACTGTGCTGCTTGATTTTACTTGGCAGATCTGAAGTACTTGCGGTATAAACTCTTCAAGCAAACTACACAAGGCTGAACTCTATAAAAGAAACCCCAACTGTTAGCTGTTCTGCAAATCATTGTGATACACATTGTACTTGTGACTTGATCAGTTTGATTATTGCAAAATAACATCAAAGGAATTGCTTCTTCTGTAGCTGTAAACTCCCTGAAGGCCTGCATTTTTGTTCTTGGTGGGAAGAAGTTAAAAAAAATTCTAGCAACATGAAAATATATATAGTGAGTAGCTGCATAAACTGTGTTTTTTCTGTCTTTGGGTGGCAATTTTAACAGTTCGAAGTCTCTTAAAATTCAGTATACTTGAAATAAAAAAAGCCGTTTCTGTGACTGTTTGCAAAGTTTTAATTTGTTTTAAGCCATGTTGTTGATCTAGAGCTTTTGCTCATTTAAGGTTGATTAATTGCTTTTGCCACTTCTGTTTGCTGTTCAGTATAATCTCATGCAGACTATTGTATTTTTTTAAATTTTAATCTTCTGTTGATTGTTGTATGTTTGTATGGGATGTTAAATTTGACCACTAATAACTTAAGGATTTAAATAAACAAATAAATAAGATTGAAAACAATAACAAAAGACTGCAAACTGGAACAAATGCTTGGCATTGCAAATTTATTTCATGAAATATAATTTCTGCACCTGCCTCATTGTGGAAGCTCTTATTTTGATTTTTTTTTTTTTTAGAAAGAGAAAAAGGTTTTCCTGTTTTCATTCAAGTATCTTTATTTTAATAGAAACAAGAATAATAAGCATATCTCTGACATTGAATGTTTTTATATGTGTATGCCTTTCATAATAATTACTATTCATTAAGGCCAGTACTCTTCCTTAAAGGATAACTGTTATCTTACCTGTAAAATGGATGGGTAAATGTTGACTGAAGTCACTTCATGCAAAATGTAAAATACAATTCAGATAGGGAGTTGAGGAGATCTGTGGCCCATCTGCATTGCTGCAGTGCCTTTCAGAAAACACAGACCCCGCTGAGTGCTTGGGTAAGTCACATTGATACAGTGTGACCCACACTACAAAGGATTAGTCTCTTATTGATGAGTGGCACAGTTAACTTGGCCCTAGTAGGAGCCTGTGATTTCTGCCTACAGCGTGGAACCCAGGTCATGGCTGGTGATGCAAAGAAAGATGCTGTTACACTTTATGACTATGTGCTGCTGTTAGAAACTCAGAATCCTGGTACCCTACATTTCACTGCTGTCTCACAAATATTTGTGGTTGACAAAAAAGCTGAATTGTCACTGTGTAATGAATAACACATAATCCACCCCCTGGTGTTTGTAGTATACTGGTTTTCACATACCTACATACATAACAGGCAGACAGAAGAGTTTGGAAATCTTAAGGCAGGCCAGATGGAAAATACGTTCAAATGAAAAAAACACCCAACAAGAAGAGAGAGAGACAGGAATAAAGAAATATAATTCTGCTGATAATGAAAACAGGAAGAAGAAGAGAGAGAAGTGAGAATTTATGTTTTCCATTTTTTAAAGGAGACTTTTTTTTGGGGTTTTTGAACTTCTGGGATTATGATGCTTTTTCTTTGTTATAGAATTGTCAGAAAATACAAAGGTTATATCTGTGCAGACAGCTTAACTTGCTTCTAGCTCTCTGAAGTACTTTAACTCATTTCATATTCAGCTGTTAAAAGTGTACAGGTCTTGGAAAAATTAGAGCATTATATCTGTAGCCCTGCTCTCCTGAACAGCCAGGACAGGGCTTTTGGATGAGACCTGTGGCAAGGCACGTGATGCCCTGCACAGTGGCAGTGGCTTGTCAGGGCTGAGATGCTAAGCAAGTGCCCCTGTAATCTGGCTGTGAGATACTTCTGGAAGCCAGAATATGGGTCAAGGAAACCTTCCTCTGCTGTAATCCTTTCTAATCTTCACTTTCGGAAGTTTTCAAAAGCACTTCTAATGCTAAAGAGTGTAGCTCAAATTTTTCTGTTTGCTTTTTCTTGCTTGTAGTTTTTCAACTTTTCTGTCCTCTTACATTTGTTTAAAGAGTGGAGGGAGTGGTTTTAAAAATAAAGTATTTCATCAACAAAGGAGGGTCCTAACAATTCTGTCTAACCAGAGGTATACTACAGAGTGAAGAAGCTGCATAAGATACAGTGGAAGTACAAGAAATAATTCAATTTTTACCAAAATCATTGTACAATGGAAAGTGCCTCTTGTCAGCTGAAACGTCAGATGTATCAGGAAAAAGTTAAAGTGGAACCTGATTTCTGTAAGGCTAAAGATTCAAGTAATTTGCTTAGAGATGCAGTAGAAAATCAATCTTATGCTTGAAAGAGGAAATGGTAGCCTTCAAGTCTTGTATCATGTTTTGTAGCTGATTGCCTGTTTTTATTATCTCCCCCCACTTTTCCTTCAGTACTTACTAATGCCCTTTGGTTAACTCCATTATACCTTTGAAAAACTTCTTGCAGAGCTCAGCTTCTTTGGCTTGTTTGCTGGATAAGCCTCACTGATATTATTATAATTAATAGGATGTGTAAAAACTTCCCAAACCAGTGTTACAGAATCAGGCTATTAAAACTCGGTACCCCATATGTTCTGCAGCGTGCAGCATTCCCATCCTCTGCAGCTGGGGCTCATCAGAGAAGAGGCTAGAATGACATTGATCTTGCATGCTGTGGGGGAAGTTGGTGTGGTAGCAACATGACTGAGCTTGTAAAAGAATAAGAGGGATGGGAAATAAAGTCAGTTTACAATTTGGAGGTGTGTGTCTCTCTTTTTTTTTTTTTTTTTTAATTTTTATGCCACAGGGATAAAAGTGTGAGAGAGGGATGGGCTGTATTTTTAGATACTGAAAATCTACTGAAGATCTGATTCGTAAGTGAGAGTTGAAACTTTTTCACAGTTGTGTGGTACATTATAACAGTTTCCTTGGTTTGGCTCTTACTTTCATTGGATGGTACTGCTTTATTTCTTCCAAGAACTTTTAAATTAGGAATTTCTTTAAAATTATGAGAAAGTAATAAAGAATAGTAAGAGCCAAAGTGAACAGCATGATATTTTTAAGTTGGTTTTTTTTTTTTTTTTTTGTAACTGGGATGTATCATGAATATTTTTAACTTGCTAGTTCTGTGAAAGTGAAGTATGAAGCTGATTTAAAATTTTACAAAGTTGAGAGGAAATATGCCAATTGATAAAACACAAACCAAACAAATGCAGGATTAAAAGACAGGAAATTATACAGATTAATTAGAATATTATACGAGACCTTACCAAAAAAAAATTAAATACAAGGAAATACAGGGGCATACTTCTAGAGACATTGTTGCTGGTTTTGCTTTCAGTAGTAGGATCTGAATCAAGACTGGAAAGTTGTGCCTCTGAAAAAGACATATGTCTTTACATATGTCATAATACATATGTATTTATTCTGGCTAATTGGGCGAATATAAATATTTTACATTTAAACTTGGAATCCATGCCCTCGGATGAATAAAAATATCTTAAATAGGAATAACAAAGCTAGATATCTTCCTAAATTCCTTCCTTCCTTTTTTTTTTTGTTAATGAGAATGTTTTTTGATACGTTCTTAAAAAGTTATATGGAAAAGAGACTGTATAGGGAGAAGATACTTGGTGATATTGTCAATCTGCTTTATGAGGACATAACAAAGGCCACTGGGAGAAGGGTTGTACTACACTGAGAGTAGTTACTTGCAAGAGGACATTATCAAGGACTTCAAAGTAGGTTTCACTGGGATACTCCACATTGTGCTTTAAGGACTTTTCTAACACACACTTAAATTTCCTGAAGGAATTATAGTTGCAGCACCTTACAACCAGGAAATGTATCGGTGTTGGTTTGACTGCTGCTTTTGTTATTTTGAAAGAAGCAGGACAGTGCTTAGTGTGCTTATTGGCATATTGATATTCATTAACTTCATGCCTGTCCTTTGACAGTGTTTTAGAGACCTGGATATGAGTTGGATTGGCACCATTGGGTGCTGTGCAAAGAGAACTGCTGAGTCCCAGCCCAGAAGTAGGACAATTTACATATGTGGGTAGAGGCAATGTTTAGAAACAGGTAAGGGAAGACATAAAAACAAGGAGTTATCGCAGCATCTCAGCAAATAATGGGTTTTAAAATTTTCCATAGGTCTCCTGCCAAAGCAGTTTGAAAGAGGTTAATCAGTTAGTCTTGTGAATGTTCATAGCAGTATGAGGTGTCAGCGTGGATAAAAAGCTTGAAGACACTTAATTGAAAAAATAACACATAGATGATGGAAGCTGGCAGCCTGGATGTAAAGGAGAAGGGAGTTTACCTCTAGATATGGAATGAGAGATGATAGGAAGGCTTTGACATGGAAGATAAGTGATTAATATATAATGGGATACTGGATTTATGTCAGTGGAACGAGATTACATTTGTCAAGATTAGAACAAAAGATAAGAACAAGATCTGAAATAAGAACGATGGGAGTATAATGGCTGTACACTTTGAGAGAAGAGGTGTACTTCAAAGGTAGTATTTGTAAAGATGCTACAGTATTTGCATGTAAATCTTTTGGAAATACTTGAATCTATAGGACCTGAATGCTTGTGTCCAAAGACTGAGAGAGATGATATCCCAATTGGCCTAAATGAATGGTAATATTGCCCAAGGAAGGAGGCAAGAGGAGTGTCACCTCCCCAAGGTGATTGGTAATCTGCCGGTGTTCAGAATTTTTTTGAGGTCTTCCTTTACCATTTCTCTTGTGAAAGAGGATGCTTCATAAATTTATTCAAATATTATTGTTCTTTGCTGTTTCTGTATTGATCTTTAGTGGCAGCATTTGCAGCTAAAGGTTATGCTTAAAGCGTGTCACACCATTGTTGATGAAGTACCACAGAAAATATGTAGTAATACCCCAGTAACCTGCTGAAGTTTTTAGGTTTTCAGAGCCAGGATTGACTTGACTGCATTGTTTACTAGTGGTGAAACCATGCGTTATGAAGATCAGCCAGTCTGAATGCCAGTAGAATTTCTGCCGTGGACATGATTTGATGTATATAGGATGTGTTCCCACCTACTGGGAAAAATGGTTTGAAAATTCTTGGGCAAATCATCTCTCTTTATGTACGGGGTCAAACTATTTAATTTGCTTATTTATTAAAGGATTGAGAAGACAATATTGCTGTGTAGTTCCTGTTGTTTACCTCCACCCTCATCTCTTTATGGATGTCCTGGAACAAGGCTCTCCTCTTACTGTGGATATCTTTAATTTCAAGTGGAAAGGGGTAGAGTAGTGCAATGTGAGGTAGGTCCAAGAAGCTGTGAGGTGTTTGTTTTGTTGTTTTTTGGATGGGTGGGTTGTTTTGTTTTTGTTTTTTTTTTGTTCGGTTTGGTTTGGTTGTTTTTGGTTTTGTTCGGTTGTTTTTTTTTTTTTTGTTGAGACTTTATGCTAGAATAGAGCAAATATTTTACTGAAGCTTGAAAGTGGTTTTATATCTTTTTACTTTGGTCAGGTCGGTTGTATATTTACAAAAAATGTTGTCAGTTTCATTTTCTTTTTAAGAATTTCTCTTTGGCATGCTTCCATCTGAACTGTATTAGAGGAATCTGAAAAGTTGGATCTTTTTTCCTTTACTTGCAGACTTGTGACTCCATCTGCCCTCTGAGACCCCACCAGAGATCACTAGGTACAGTGCTTTGTGGTTCCTGACAGAGGGTTCCTGCTAACCCCAGTGAGAGCATTGCTGTGCTGGTTCAGTCACTGAGGACTGCTTGATTACCTCCCCGCTGTCCATTGCCCTTTTTTCAAGTTCTGAAAAGTATTCAGCAGATTTATCACTGCTTTTTAAGAAAGTCTTCACGAGCATGACCTGAGGTTTTACAGGAAATCTTGAAATAAAAGTAATAATATTGTTATACATTCTCTCACATTCAGCCACACATGCTATCACAAAAGTAGCCTTGAAGCTGTTTTAGTTTTACAGCAAAGAGTGTTTCTTTTCATATCAGGTAATCCAAGCTGCTGAGTTTTTTTCCCCCTTGGCTTTGAAAACAAGCCTTTATATTAATAATCCTGGATTTTGTGGTGAAAGTTGATTGCTCTAGTTGCTGATTGGTATTCCATAACACTAAATAAAAGCTCAAAATTTTCTCTTTTTTCCTTTTCCGATCTGAAATCTATCAATGTGTATTTTTAGAGTTCACCATTAGTGGAAGTATAATCTCTGTGCTTGCTTTTATTCTTGGCCACTGGGAGTTTTGCTACCAGCAATAAAAGACAACCTCCATGTTGTACTGCACAGTATAGATATTGTAAATTTTGGTCTTGCTTTCCATTGATCTGGTTTGCCATATGGGAATCATATTCAGCTGATCTTTATTTCCTGAGTCAGAAATTCTGTTTTACCCATCTTTGGGGCTTTCAGCATTTTATTCTCAGTGGGCTGTCAGGTATTGCACATGAAAGGAAAGGTTCAAAGGCATATAAAGAAGGTTCAGGTCTGAAATGTTTACTTAACACTGTCTCTTTTTTTTCTTTTTTTTTTTCATTTTACAAACATTTGCCAGACTGAAGGATTGGCATGAAACCTTAATAAATTTTAGATGTTTTATTCTCTATTATGAACATTTTACACATACATAATTTTGGTGTAGTCTGGAACATATCAACTGTAAACTTGTGTGTGTAGGTTTGCCAGCGACAGTATTAAAAACACTGCAATTATTTTTTTTAAGTTTATAAATTATTTTTCTTGGAGGTTTGTTTCCTTTCATTTCTATTTTTGTTTCTGGAGCCGCCTTTCACAGAATGCCATTTTGCTACAAATAAATTTGAAATGAATTGACCATGCAGATTTTAATTAATATGATGAGTAAAATTTTTAAAGTAAAGATACCATCCTCTCTTCTTGCATTGTCATTCTACTGGGAGAAATTAATTTGAGGAAAAGTGAGAATGAGCTTGTTGTTGCTCACCTGTGAAGGTGCTGCCACCAAGGAGGTAAAGAGTAATAATCTTAACATTTTTTTGTGCCTTAAATATTTAATCTGTTGGGAAACAGGTGCCTATAATTTAAGGAATTTCAATCACTTGGAGGCAGTTATATAGAGGCTCTAGGTTCCATTAGTGTAGTTTGATTTTTTTTCTTTCTCATTTGTACTGAAGTGTATTTAAGACAGCATACTGGAGTGTGTCGGATGTTACACTTCCATCTCCAGTATATCTTGTTTTCCTTTTATTTTTTTTTTATTAAACAAGGAAACAATAAGTGATCTTGATACCCATTACTGGGATTCTTTCTTCTTCTGGCCCCTTTCTTCTTCATTGCCAAGAGGATGTGGAGCACTGGAATTGGCTCAAAGGGATGTTTTTGTCTAGAAACAGTGTGTCTTGCATGTGCCTACAGATATATTTTGGAGTTGAGGATGTGGAAACAGATGAGAAAAAGTCAATCAAAGACTGAAGGAAAGGTAGGGCTTCTGCCACAGGTCGTTCACCTTTCACACAGCAAGAATATAGCTGTCAGAGAACTGTGCTCTCACAGTCACAGACTCCTGGTTTTGCTCTTCTGGACTTGCATGGCTTCTTTGTCATGAAGTTATGCTGCAGGTTTAGCTCACTGCTTCGTGTTCTGTCACATCTGCCTCCTTTTCTCACTCATTGCTCTCTCCAGCTGAAATAGAGAATGGGAATGTGGTCTCATGGACAGCTTGTTTCAAGTTGACAGGTTACCAAAGTCTGCAATGGATGTTCTTTTCTGCTGTCTTCCTGTTTTGGTATTTGTCAGCTTATGTGACACTGAATCATCATGCTCTCTTTCTCCTCATTCAGCTTTCCTCACTTCAGCAATCAAGGCTGGTTATGGCTCCTCGACTGTCCTGGCTTTGCCCTCAAATTGGCTGAGGCTATGAGATATTTTCCCATCTGGCCCTTCCCAGGCTTTGTCTGTTACACTAGTCTTGCTTTGAATTGGGAAGAGAACCACAAGCACCATGATGGTATGGCTCCTGTGGCTGGAGTGTTGGAAGGACAAGAGAGGCAGAGGAGACAAGGAGGGGAAATTGCCCTGTGTATCAGGCGCTCAACTGGAGTGCCTGGAGCTCTGCCGGGGGATGGAGGAGGAGGCAACAGAGTTTATGGGTGAGGATTAAAGTGAGGGCAAGGACAGGTGGAGTAGTGGTGGTCTGCTACAGGCTGCCTGACCAGTAAGACCAACTGGATAAAGCCCTTTATATATAGGAGTAGTCAGGTCCTCATGGGAGACTTCAACTTCCCAGTAACTATTTGGAGGGACAACACAGGAGGGCAAAAGCTATCCAGGTGGTTTCTGAAGTGCATTGATGATAACTTCCAAGTGATAAATTTGCTGATTGTGAGACGTGCTGTGCTGGACCTTGTTCTCACCAACTAGGAGGGACTGGTGGGGAGTGTGAAGCCCAAAGGCAGCTTTGGCTGCAGTGACTATGAAATGGTGGCATTCAAGATCCTTAGGGCAGCAAGGAGAATGCACAACAAACTTGCTGCCCTGGACTTCAGGAGAGCAGGCTTTGGTCTCTTCAGAGAATTGCTTGATGGAGTACCATGGGATAAAACCTTGGAGGGAAGAGGGGCCCAAGAAAGCTGGCTACTATTAAAGGATCACCTCCTCCAAGCATTGTGATACTGTCATTTCCCTCCATGTGTTTGTGGTGGGACATCCTTACCAGGTCCAGAGGGAACTAAAAATACATGGCATTTGTTTAATCTTTTATCAATGGGCTTCTGCCAAGAAAACTGCATGAAAAGGTATCTCTGGTATCTCACTGCTGAAGTGGAGGTCAAAACAATTCTAGATTTTATAACCTTTTATCAAATACTCTCTAGACAACATTAGAGAATAAATACTGAACTATTACTTGGACTAATGATAAATTGTCCTAAGTCTCATTGTGAAGTATTGTGATAATTTGTTACGCACCTGTTCAATGGATTCATTAAAACTCCCCAAAGTCTCTTTTTTATGGGGAACTATGTGTATTTAATATTTTCTGTTAGCTGGGACCCTTACATTTTGTCAGCTGGTGATGTAATTTTCAATATCCACACCTTCTGCAAGCTATACATTCAGTACCACCTGTGTGGCACAACTGTATGTGAGGATGTAGCAGTGGAAAATGTTGAAGTAGGCAGAACATGCTGTATTTATTTTTGTCATCTCCTTACAAGACTTTGGAAGAAATTTAGTGTCTTGGTGTTTATTTTCAAAGTTCTTGGCCTGGTTCCCCAGTAGAGCCTCTGTTGGACTTCTCCAGGATCAGGGAGCTCCCTGTGAAGGAAAGGCTAAAGATCCTCTCTGCAGAGCAGATATCTTGTTCAGGGACCTCTTTATGTCTTGAAGAAAGAAGAGATGAAGACCATTATGATTTTCATATTTTATGTCTAATACAAATTCTTTCTAAATTATTTTTTAAATTTGAGTACATCAGAGCTTATTTGTATGTGTATTATCAGTAAAAAAACAACTTTACAGTAGCCCCTAGGACAAAATAACTCATGGAAGTAGAAGAGAAAAAGGCTTTAACAAAACAGGACACTCATCTGCATATTTCTTCCTTGTGGGAAGAAGACCTGAAGACAAATATGTTACGGTGGCAGAACCGGGCACATTCTTATTCTTCAGTAATGACCATGATAATCCTGCAGAATAGTGCATCGTGGTTAAAGAAACTGCTGTCTTTCAGTAATTCTCACAGAAATAATGTTTGTATAGATCAGAAGCACATTATTAATTAGCAGGAAGTAGCATCTTGGAAGCTAAATTATGTAGTAGGAGCTGAAGTATAGCTAGCTAATGAAAGCAGTATGAAATAAATTAATCTCTACATGGTGGATAGGAGCCTACTTGACAAAAATACTTGTGGTATTTTTCAGATTGCTCCAGATCTTAACTTTCATTTTGAATCCTTATATTCTTATTAGGATAATAATTATAATCTTGAGAATCTAAACTTACTACCCTGGTATTTTCCTGATTCTGCTGGTAATCTGAAACATGAACTCTATCCTTATTCCATTTTCTTTATTAATCCTTTTTTAAGGTACTCATTCTAAACTTAATAATAATGGTATTTAAAATTGAGCATTAAAAATTTCATTAATGATAACTTTTCTAGCTGGGATGGGGAGAGTGATGATTGTCAGGAACATCAACAAGAAGAAAAGTGGAGACTGAATAAATGCAAGATGGGCAAATGGGAAAAGAAAAAAACAGAGTTAAGAGGCATAAATATGGTAATTTTAAAGATGAATGTATTTTTACTTTGACATAAGACCTAACAAGCAGGCAGTAGAAAATTATTCAAAATATAGTTATTTTATTACAGATCATTTTCCTTTCCATACCTTCATTCAAAACATATCACTCATGTGAATGAAAAAAAGTTGATGGCAGGTTATGGGCAATTGATTGCATTCCTGTGCTTGTATGCCAGAGTTAGCAGCCAGGAATTTGACAATGTCTGTAAAGTAAGTGTAATGCATCCCTCTTGATTTCACCTCTCTTCTCCCCACCCATGTTTAAGCCTACGCTCCCAGCACCGTGACCGAATCCCCACTCTGTCCTTGTGCCTTCTGCACTTCAGTGCACTGACTGGTTCCAGTCCCTCTTCCAAAGCCCTGACCTCTGTTCAGCTTCGCAGTGTTGCAGGCTGTCAGCTGAGTTCAGTAAACTTCTGCTAATGAAAACAGATAAAAAGTCACTGAAATTTACTAAAGCTTTTGCATTAACTTAAATCACGCACTAAGAATGAATGTCGTATTATTAAAAAATGAAATCGGCTTATAATGAAAGGAACCTGCAGATTTTAGTTAGTAAGTTGCATGCATCTCTGTATTTTGTTTAATTCTAATAAAATAAAAGTGAATCCCCATTAACTGTAATGAAATAAAATTAAGCTCTCCCTGACTTGCATTCATGTATTCAGTCAGTGCTATTATTTGAAATCTCATTGGGCTCTATTTGTCTGCAAGGACAACAGAATTGTCATTTATGCTGGAGGAACTCTGGTGGTAAGAAAATAGCAGGACTAGGTCTATTTTATCTGGAAAAAAGAGGTTGCCAAGAAATGGTTTTCACATGATGTGTGCTTCAGAAGTTAACATGATGCTGCAATTTTTTTTAAAGAATCTGTTTTGAATCTGGATAATAAATACTTAGATATACGTAGTAGTTCAAATGTATACTGCTTTGTTGGTAAATGTTTTGTTTCTTTAATGTCTTCACAAGTCAGTATGTTAATATAGTTATATTAAACTGCCATGGACAAGTTATGTTCTAGCTGCAAGTTTAATTAATATTTTTGGCAAGAGGTAATTAATTTTTGTTGTGTTTCAACCTAGTAAAAAAGTCCATCTTATTTGGCTTTATTTTCCTTTTCTTTTTTTTTTTTTTTCTTTTCTAAATCCATTGGCTTTATTATGCCAGATCATTGCTAGCTTTACTTTCTACTGCATTTTATCATAATGCTCTTTGAGTATAAATAAACTCTGGTATGCTAAATCTAATAGCAATTAAACTGGAAGTGTTTGTGTTTCATCACTGTGAACTTCGCAGAAATGTTTCCATGACAACCTCCATGCTAGTTAAGGCAACCAGAGGTGATCAACAGTTTATATATTTTTTTTCTCTTGCAAGAATGGAATTTGTGTTGACAGTTCTGGCCTTTAATGGCACTTTTGTACTGTGTGAAAGTATTTGTTTACTAGATCATATGCTGTTAACTGTCAGGCCGAGATAGAGTGACTGCTTTTGATAAAAGGGCTGCATTACATCTCTGAGTCTGTGAAGCTCTTGTACTTTAATTACTCACATCAGTACAAAAGTATCCATTTGCTTCACTACACTTAAAAATTAGACTTATTAGTTCTAAAGCATTAATGGTGAGTTAATTTTTTCCTTTGCATTTTTTGGAAAACAATAATCTAAAAGCTGCTTTGTTGTTTTAAATTTAAACTATTCCATTTACACTGATAAAAATCACATTCCATGGCACAGGGTGAATTGTAAGTGCTGTAATTATAGGCACTCTGAATTAGGATTTCTGGGCCCTGTTTTCATACGTAGCTGATTAGGGTTGTTATACTGGTGGCTGAAATATGCTAGCTATGTACTCTGTTAAGAAAAATATAATTTAAGTAGAGGTGTTTTTTGTCTCCCAAGTTTTTACAAAATGCAGGTGTACCTAAGGTGTGACAGAAATAACCTGAGTGTAATGTCATAATAGTACAGGTAGACTGTTGTGTATGGTATGTCTATCAGACAGTTAGAAAGCTTTCAGAAGGAAACTTTTTGTTTTTCGGTGGGTTTTTGTTTTGTTTTGTTGGGGTTTGTTTTTTTTTTTTTGGTGTGAAATACTTCTCTTCATGGAGCCCTATCTAGGTAGATCATCTGGAAATGAATGGATGAGTTACCTAATCTGACAATCAGTTAATAACTGCTACTACAGCAGGTGCATTCACTACCAGCCAGAGGTTTCAAGGCATCACTTGTACTCAGTTGAACAAATTGCTTTTGTTATGTGTCTGTTCATTTTAGAGCTTTTGGACAAGTGTCTTTCTGAATCTAGAGAGTTTGTGTAGCACAGGATTATTTGGTTTTGATTAACTGAAAAATGTGAGTATTTGGAAGGTACCACAGTACCTAAAAGTCTGTTTCAAAACAACGACTGAATATTTTGTCATAATAAAGACCTTAGTTTGGGGAAGCATAATATTTAATAATACTCACGTATAATCAAGTATGAGACAGGGTACTTGTTGCATGTCTTGCATATAAAGACATAATTTATATTCAGGACTTGTCTTTTGGACATGTAGTTTGTTTTAGTAATTGTTTGCAGAATGTTTATTGTTTCAAGTAGTGATACCATCACTTTTTAAGCAATTAAATCACTCTTCACTGATGTGTAAAAGCTAGGAGAAGTTGCAGTTGTTGAAGCTATTTTGTGTGGGTTTGTATGTGGAGGAGGCCATTGCTTTTTGCACAGTGTGTATGTGTGTGTCTTTTGAGTCAGAAGTTGCTGCTGTGGTTGTTGACAGTGGTGACACTAGGAAGGGAAATGGAAATGCTGAAGTTTTATAACTAAATTCCCCAAGCTTTAAACTGCAGGCAGATGACTTGTTTCTACACTCTCAGTGTAAGATGCTGCCTTTCACCTCGTCTTTGGAGGTTCACTGTGCCTTCCTTTGTGTAGAGAAGTTGGGATATTAAGGAGAAACTTCTCAGAGAAGGAAGGAGTGAACAAAGCTACTACCTCTTTCAAACTCTGACCTGTTATAGCTGGAGGCTGTAACATTCCCAGAGCGCATAGGTATATGCATGATCCAAAAATCCTGCTTATAATATCCTTGCAGGTAAAACTGCATGGGTTACTAGAATGAGAATATTACAGTACTAAGAAGTAGTCTTTATTTTCTTGGTGGTCACTTGGTTGTAAAAGATTGTATAGTACTTAAGCATCTGATACAAATAAAGGCTGTGTGCTTGTTTTCCCAAGTTTGTATTTGTGAACTGTAGTTTGTTACCATGTTGGAAATAATACTGTGTAATCTGTAATTATTGGGGTTTTTTTGTAACTGATGTAAAGCAGACACTGCCTAAATCTGAACTGTAACTCTGGTGACATGACATGAGTATTGTGGATGAACTGGGATGGACAAAAAAGCTATTAGCCCTAACACTTCTTTTCTTTCCCGGGAAAAGCAAATTCATACCGGAACAGCAATGGAGATGAGCTGTGGGGGTGATCAGGAAATGGAAAGCTTATCTTGCAAGATGAGACTAAGAAAGTGTGACATGTTTGGCTTAATGAAACAAAGACTGAGAGAGGATATGATATCTCTTTCATGTTTATAGGTGTGTACAAAAATCCAGAGAAGGCATCGTATAGGAAGAAGAACTGTTTAAGCTAAAGGACACTGTTAGAACAAGTACAAAACAAGTGTAAACTAGCTATGGATAAATCTGAGCTGGAAGAGAGAGCATTTAAGTAGTGTGCATGGCATTGGAGATTTCGCACAGGGAGTCTTATCAGCAGAATTGGCATGATACAATTGCTTTAGCAAAAGATTGCACATGGTCACTCAGATTGTTCTTCCTAATCCTTTGACCATCTTTTTGCCTAACAAGATCTATAAACCCTCATGCTTGCTTGTTGCACAGTACTGAGAAAACTTGTAGATGGAATCTACGAGATTAAAATTATTTTTAAATGATAAAATTAAATTATTTTAAAATTATTTTGCTTGGATTTTTTTGCTTGTTTCAGTTCCAATATCTGTTTAATTCTTGGGTGGATTCCTCAGTCTGTTTTCAGATAAGGTGTTTCTGTGTTACTGACAGTAGTATCCTGGGACTTTTTAAACTTTTTTCTTGTTTGTTTTATGTGTATGGGTGTGCTACTTTTAAATTTTTCTTTTGCTTCATCCTGCTGCAGTTTGTTACAAGCTTTAACCAAGCCAAGTAGCTGGCTTTTCCCCCTTTGTTATTTTCCATGCAACTGTAAAGATAAGGTTATTATTACCATACTCCTCATAGTTTATTCTGTAAGTAGTCTGTACATTAATTTAGGTTATTCAGGCAATAATTTCCAGTCCTTTATTTTATAACTTCTTGGCGATACTTTTTTATCCCACAAAGAGAAGAGAACTCTGAAGATTGCTTAGTCTAGCCGCTCTTATGCAAATTGGAGCAGGTTGTCTTGGATTTTCTCAAGTTGCATTTTGAATTTCTCTAGGAATATGGGGTCTTCAGCCTTGATGAAGAGTCTGCATCATCTGTGGGCAACCTATTCCATTACAAAAGACCATTACAAATAATGGTCAACTTTAGCAACTCTCATTTTTGTTACTATATTTTAGATCTGTATCAATGAAGATACAAAATAAATTTTTAAAAAGTCGTTCAAGATAATATCTGTTTTGACCTGTATAGAGAACACTTCAGAATGCTGATCTGTAATCCTTGCATGATCATACCTTTTTAGGAGATTTATATCCCTGCTGCATCGTTTTGTTTTTATTGCAAATGCAGTAGTAGGGCACTTTCCATTGTGTGTTTACCTCTTTGACCAAGACTTTACTTTCCTCTTATATTTTTACATTTCCCATTACTCATTCCATATGAAAATCAGTTCTGTTATCAGAATTAGTGCTTTTAATTAGACCATTTTAGAAAACATCTGTGATATAAAACTTTATTTCACAGAGTTTTTTTTACTCAAGAGTGGTTATATTATTCCAGGTATTTCACAGATGCCAAAATTAAAATTCTTCTATAGGCACTGTAATGCTCAAATTCATACTGTTTAAGTAATTTTGGAATTTATCCAACAATGTGAGCTTGCTCTTAAGAGGAACTTAGGTGTAGTTATAAATATAGTAGTATTTGACTGATTAAAACCTTCGCATTGTAGTTTTAGGAGGTGTACACACACTTTTTTTTTTTTTGAAATGTTTGAACTAGTAGATGATAAATACAAATTTATTTAGTTTATAAGCCTGTTTGCTCATATGCTTAATGTGGTGGCTGTGGTCATTCTATTAAGGATGCTAAGTCCTTGCTTCCTAAATTGAGTAATAGATTCTTGATGCCTTGAAAGTTCTGAGTAACTCAGTCTGATCTCACAGTTGAGCCTGCTATGAGCTGGCCCTGGATTAGAGAACTCCTGAGGTCCTAGCCAGCTTCAGCTATTCTGTGATTCTGTGATTGCCTGACTATTGTCTCAAGCTGCTTGACTTGCACTTGAGAACATGTACAATTTTTTTAAGGCAAACAATATAAGTACTTTCTTTATGTTCCTATTAGATGTGTATGTTTCTCTAACCTGCTAGCAAATGGTCTCCATTTTCTGAATGGAGATTTCATTTTTTTTCTTTCTTTAAACCTAGACTGTGATTATCTTTCTCTATGTTTCTGTGTTTTTTACTAAAGCAAAGTAAATTGTGTGGCTCAAATTAGGTAGTTTCATTTTTCTTGTGATGTTTTTGTGATCCTCACTGAGGAACTTGATAATTAAGTGAATGGTTTAAATGACCTAATTGCATGGGAGGCATGAGGGCTTAGTGAAGTCACTTTTCTATTGGTTTCTTTATTTCATTGCAGGAAAAAAAAAGCAGTGTAGGGATGGTCTTGTAGCTGATAGATCTGACAAATAATTTTACTGGGTTTGTGGCACTCCATATACTGATACTAATAATGTTGTTTAACACGAGATTATGATGCGTCTTTTTAAAGGGGCAGAAGTTACTTGGAAAATGAAGTCTGTAAAGGAAAGAGGAACATTGTGATCTTCAGCATAACAGTATCTATAGAAGTTCTTGAACTAATTTCTATTTTAAGTAAAGCATATCTTTCTGGGGAAAATAAATAAACATTGTTTTAAAATATTCCTGGTGATGTAGAGTCTGTCATGTCCCATGACAGTCCTTGGGAACTTCATCCAGTTGGTAATCTAAACTCAAAAAAATATTTCTGGTCTAAACTTTTCTGACTTCAAATCCCTCATTAAAACTGTCCCTTGCTGTGTTGCCTGTAGAAAACGTGACAATGGATGTGCTGTGGATAGGAGGGCTCCTGCCTTTCCTGCTGACCCATATTGTTTCCTTGTTTCCTCCTGCTCTCCCCCTGAATCCACCTGTTTTGTCTTCTGTCATGCATTTGGGTTTTCAACTTTCCCAGGCAGGGATTACCTACATGTTGTGTTTATATAGCATGGAATAGAGCAGGGTCTTAGTCCCTGGCAGGTGATCTTTGCTGATGAGTGTGTCATGAGGGCATAAAGGATTAAAAGAGGTTTGAGCTATTGTTGTCCTACTTTAACAGCTTTTAAGCCTGTCAAGAACTACTGTAATCTTTGGGTATGACTTCCTTTGTGGTGAGGACTTCCTCCATTTCTGCTTTAAGGCCAATAAAGACTGGAGTAAATCATACCTCTCAGAAAAACAGCTGATCTCAATGGAGGCGGGGGTAAAGGGAGGGAAAATTTCAGTGGTGGAAATCCATTGCAGCCCTCAGCAGCCTGCTGTAGTGGTTAGGAATTCAATGTTTGCTTTTCTCTGCATTCTCTTCTGAATTTATCTTGCTTCAGATTTCCAGGATGTTGTTACACCTTCCTTAGAGAAGGAGAGAGAAGAATTAAAAAAAGCAGTGTTAAGGTTCTGCCCTGAGTTTGGGTACTTAGGGGCTGTGATTTACTGTCCTATAATCTTCTATTTTGTAAACAGATTCACTTTTTCATGTCTAGTCCTGTTTTTCAGTCATTTAATGATATATAAAGTGCGTTCTGCAAATCCCTACCATTTGAGCAGTGTCCTGTTTGAGTTGTGTCTATCAAACTAGTGACCCTGCTTTATTAGGAGTGGCCCCAGGGTCAAATGCTCAGGTAGCATTGCTTCTCAGATTTCCTTGATTACATTAGTCCCTTGTCCATGCTAGCTCACATTCATGCTGATTAACCACTGTAATTCTTTCATTTATTATTTCCCAGGAAGGTGTTCCCCATCCTGTGAAACATGTGTTGCTACATATAGCATAGATATACATACTTGTTCTCCTGGTTGTAAACTTGACGTTGTCTTCTCCCCATAAGACTTCTATGCCAAGAAATATGGTACCATCTGAAAGTTTCACAAAGGCTTTATTGTGAGCTGAGATCTTGGGCTAATCTCTTGATTTCCCAGCACTGATGAGTCATATGGGAAGGTTCTCTCTTCTTTGAGTCTTCATTCCCAAATAAGCTAATTGTCCTGGAGGTAAGATAACTGATGGTAGACTTGAGATGAGCTCAGTTTCTTAGAGAATGATGCTAATAATGATGAGGTTCGTGGGTTCAATCCTGGTATGGGCCATTCACGTAAGAGTTGGACTTGATGATCCTTGTGGGTTCCTTCCAACTCAGAAGCTTGTCTTTCTGTTTTTACTAATTTCCATCATAACACCATGCTTTCTTTACCCATCATAACTGGTAAATGTTGATGGGGATTGAGGAGCTGCCAGTATCATGCTATCACTGTCTTGTCTTCCCATCATTTTCTCCAGGGAGAAATCTTTTCCTCTCTTCAATATAAATCCTGTCCTCTGCTTAACTTCTCTTTCATGCTGTAGAAAAAAGGATTCCCATGCGTTCCCTGAACAACAGGTGAGGAATGGAACTGTGGGCTAGTACAAGAAATCTGAGATAGGGTGTCCACTGGAAGAGATAGGAGTGAGAGGAAGCAGGACAAGTGGCATCTGTTTTCTCTCAGAGCTTTTTCTGAACTCAGTCCTGGCTGGACTCAGTCCCCAGAGAAGTAGAAAGCCTTGTGTTGTGCAGTAAAAGGAGAGAAGGTCCCAAACTGTTGGGCAGTCCCGACATCACTGACCTCTGGCTGTGGTTCTCATGGGAAGGTTCTCCTGAGGATTATGGTGCTTTGGTGGAAAGAAATGGCAGAGAACTAAAATTAGGCAAGATTGTCAGACCTGTATTGTGGTGCATTTAAAAGCACAGAGAACCCAAAAGAGGAGATAATACAGAAAGGAAAATGGTGTTCTCTGCCATGGAACAAATTTAAAGAGAAGCTTCCTTGTTAATGCTGTGGCTTTTCTTTCCATAGCTAATTGGATCAATAAAATAATATAACAAAGATCTCTCTACCTTTCCTTGTTTTAAGAAATTTTAGCTGCATTTCAGTTCCTGCTCACAACTGATACAAACTTAAGTAAAGCCTGTTCTTCATCCTATACAAAAATGTCACATTTATTTGGCAAAAAAAAAAAGAAAGAAATCAGTAAAGCATTTTTCAGCAGTAATTCTCTCTATTTTATGTATTTACTGTTAATTAATTTCAAAAACTAGAGGTGTGTGGAACAATTGAAGATCTTAAAAGCTCTGATTTTGTCTGTTTTGCCTCCTCTTTTTTTTTTTTTTTTTTTTTTCCCTTTTGGTAAGCCTGTATTCCTAGCATGTAGTCTCCAGGAGCTCTATAAGAAGGTCTGGAAGGAAAACTGCTAGCTGGACATGCCATTACTGGATTTAGAACTCTTTGGAAAACTGAGACCCATATTATTGCTGATGTTTACTCTAGTTTCTTTGTCAGCAGATTCAAATGAAGTCCCTTTCTGGTGGGCAGTCTGCAGGGTTACCTGTTAACAGTGCTGAACTCTTTCAGCAGAAATACCCCACATTTTCTCTGCTGGCTGCTAAAATGAGATTTCTAAAATGTCTAAAGTGTAGTCCCGCTTACAGGTCATAGGCTACAGGTATCCATTTAACACAGCTGTCCAGTGTCACTATTACAAAACTTCTGGTGTGTTAAAAATTGTATGGTAGAGAGATGCAGAGAATGATGTGAATACTAAATAAAGATCTAAGAACTCATGGTATTGCTTCAATTAATGACTGCATCATACACCGTGTCTAATTCAAGTGAAGTGGTTGTAGAACTTCTGGAAAGCTTTAATGGAGTGCTTCAGATCTTGTTTATCAGATCCCGGTTAAAAAAGCGTATCATTTGAACATAAATGGTGGCATGCTATCATTTTCCACTGGAAGATTTACTGAACTGCTCAGGAGAGCTGACAGAAATGGTGGGTGGCAAAAGAGACATGCTTAGTTGCCTACTGTGATGGTCTTGGCATACTATGATATATCGGTCTGAAAACTCTTCGGTGTCTTACACATATGGTAGAATGGAAGCTTTAACATGTCAAATTAAGAAAAAAAATTAGCCTATAATAACAGTGTTGCAGATGATTTGCAGGGAGTTTTTTTAATCATGGATATTTCATATCTCCCTTTACACCTAATTCGTCTTGCTTTCTAGGAATGCGTAATTAATATTGTACTTATGCTAATTTGGAACAATGATGATTGCAGCTCACTGAAATTATGTGTTCTACTTAACTGAACTTGACCAACATTACTTAGAGATGACTCAATACTGCATATGGTACATTCTATCAATATAACCTTTTATTTTAAACAGTTTGAGACACAATCTGATTATTTTATATTTCTGCTTCTGTATATCTGTGGCACTAAATTTTTGCATGATGTTAAGTTTTGCTTCATCCGTGGTTCAAAGAGTGCATAAAGTAAACTTCTGTAACAATCTGCTTTGGTAGGTACTGGTTTCTGATATAGAGCAATACTACAAAAAAAACCCACGTGGACTGCTTGTTTCAAAGCTTTTTATGACTTTCAGCATTTAAACTCTTTATCTCCAGTACCCACAAATATAATCTATCTTTGCGTTTTACTAGGCTTCGAACGGCGTTAAAGCAGTTTGTGCGTGGATGCTGGTGGCAGCCACTCCGGCACTTCAGTGCTGGGGAGCGCAGCGCCGGGCCAAGGACGGGTCCGTGGGATGGCTAGCAGCCAGGCTGCCTTCTCGCCCTGCCGCAGGAGCAGGCGCTCGGGCGTCGGCACGGTCCGAGGCTTCGGGAGCAGCTGGCACCATGGGCTGTGTGGGACTGCTGGCGCTTCCCTCTGCTGCTGCCTCCCCGCATCCTCTCTGCCTGTGCGGGCAGAGCTCTCAGCAGTCGGAGAGGAGGCAGGGAAGGGGAGTTGTACATCCCTGGGTAAAATGGTATGTAGCTATTCCTCGGGGACTTCTGCACCTCTTTGGCCTGAAGGAGGACTGAAACAAAGACAGACGATCTCTAAGCTGAATGCAGAATCATTTTATTGTACAGGCTACAATGTTAAACAATGTTGTAAAGGCTAGGCTTATTATTTTGGGGGAAAAAAGGCTGAATTTAGGCCATATAAGAATACCATCTTGTATTTAGAAATGCAAAATAATGGTTTTGATCCTCCAGTAAAACTTTTAGTTACTGTGTATGAAAAAAAGGATGTTTTTCTACTGTGTGATTTGAATAAAACTTTATTGAAGTCTCTGTACCAAAATTATGAAGTTGTATGCTGATGAAGGTAAGTATTTTAAAGCATTTTAAATGGTTTGAATTTCAATATGCTGCATGTACATTTTGATCATGAAACACAAAAAAAATTTCTTAGTCTCAAAAATGTTCTTACTGACAAGCATAGAACTTACATGCTGACAAAACATACATTGAATTAGTAACAAAAAAAATTAATTCTCTAACTAATTCCACTTATTTTCATTTGGAGGAATCTTATATTGTCAACCTCTAGTTCAAACAAAGCATGTTTTTTATTTAAGAGAAGGTTTTACAAGATAAGATAGATTAAGATTAAAAGCATAGATGTGTTTTTCCCTTATTGTTACATGATGTGTTTTGAGTGTGGGTGTGGCGATGGGAACCCTGGACTTTCAGATACCTTAATACCAAGACAACGACATACTGCTTAAAAAAGTTCATAAAGTCATAATACCAGTCTCTGGTATCCATGAGAGTAAATTGCAATTTAAAAGTAATACAGGAATAATGCAAAATTGGGCCTCTTGGAGTGAATTATTGATGTCTCTCATTTCGTTATACCTTTACTATTAAAGTTGACTTGAGAGACTTACCTTTAACTAGCACTATTTCCTAACATAATAACATCAGAGAGGCAGCATTATTCTTTCTTGAATTGAACGCAGATCGACATCGTTAAGAATATGCTGTTCTGCAGTTTTCACTTTTGTTTTTTTAAAATAACATAGTGTCCTAAAACTTCAGTGGATTTGTTTTTCTGAGAGGAAGTTTTTGAATTTTGTTTTTATCTCTGGCTTTTAATTCAGTAATTTACCTAATTTTTTTACTGTTTTAATTTTAAACATGAAAGACTTTATGATTTCAGGTGAGAGCTTCCTCTTAGGCCTCATCATCAAACACTAGTTAAGTAAGTGAATTTCGAAAAGAAAAGCTATGGAGAGAAATGTTTATGTGAAAAAAAAATGTGGGGACAAATAGAGTAATATAATGCAATAAACTGTGAACTTAAAGCCATGTCCTTGTGTAAGTTGTTGTTCAGTAATGTCTGAAATGAATATTTTGCATAAAACACCTTGCTACAGTGAAGCGATTAGATATATTCCCTGTTGAGGCATTTCACAGAATCACAGGATCATTTAGGTTGTCAAAGGGGCATTTCACAATGTCCTTTACTTGCATTTAAGTCAAAAGCACATTTACCATTATTTGAGAAATCTCTTTCAAATTTGTAAATATATCTCCTTTATAAAGGCTTCTGCTTCAGCTATCACCGTGTCAGTTTGTATTGATCTGGTCGATCCAGAAATCTCTTCAGGAGCAGTTTGCATTATTGAGGTGAAAAACCTCCTAATGATGCAAGTATGATTTTTTCAGCCTTTTTGGCCTATGGTAAGAAAAGGTCTTCCTATTTGTCTGTGCAATATAATTTTTTTTACCCGTGAATGTGTGTAAGGTAATCACAGCTTGACGGTGTTGTCTGATTGTTGATCATATCGGGTTCACCTGTCTTCCTCCTGCACCAGGGACCAGAGTGACTTCAAGAACCTATTTAAGTGGTCACAAACTATTTTAGGCTTAATAAAGAAGTAGAAACATGGTTAAAGCCTGAGGCATGGACATTTTGCACGAGAGTGGCCGCTTTGGGGTAATTGTAGAGCCAGGCATTCTGCTCCAGCCTACTCTCCTTCTGCCCCCAGGAGGACTTGGCAAGTAACGGCAGGCTCCAGGGAGGGGACTTGCTCTGTGTCCCTCTTAGCTCCTCATACTTGGGAGCAGTTGCTGTATTGAGGAGAGTGGAAGTAAGTCTGTTCAATTGCATCACTGGAGTTTCATCTTGTAAATGAGACTGTTGATGTCACCTGTTTCAGATTTCCTCCCTTTACCTGTTGGAAGCCTGTACTCTAATGGGGTCAGAGGCAAAGGCAGTTGACAGAACATTCTTATTAGTCTCTGTAAATGTCATAGAATCTTCTAGGCAATCTGCATTGTCCTTTCCTATGATGATAGATTTATCTTGGCTCCAGACATCTTTCAGTGTCCTCCTATTATTATTTCTTCAATTCTTGGACAAGTGAAGGGTTCATCCCAGGTAACTTAGAGCCAATTGCAGGACACCTCAATAGAGTGCATTATACAGATATTGTTTCTTGACAGAAGCAAGGGTGTTTTTGGCACTCTATTCCTGTGGAATATGGAATGGTATGAATATAGACAGCATTTGTATGGATGTTCAATATATGGTCTAGCTTTTTTTGTATTGTAGGGGCATACTGTCATATAGTTATAAATCTGACCTCTTGTTAATAATTTATTTTCTTCTCAGGTGGTCACTGTGTTCATTTCAGGTTTCTTCCATGTGTCCTGTCTGTCACCCTCAAAGTTTTCATCATTGGTGGTGGTAGTCGTTGCTGTTAACTTGTGTCCTTGTGTGCCTTTTTTCATTTACTTTTACAATTGTTTCCTTGATAAGGGGTGCCACAAAGGTGCAAAACCTGAATCTCTCCAACCGTCTCAGTCTCTTTCCAAGCATCTGGGTCCCAAGGTGAACACTTGAAACAAAAATTATATTACTGCAAATCCTTGGGCTCAGTGGAGAAACTATTACCTCTCAATTTGTGAGAGCTCTTTTGTCTCTGAACAGATTCTAGTCTGTGCTTTCTTTTTCTGACAATACACTTCCCAGCTAACCTCTGTGATGCCTTGTGCCCCACATAACCTAACACTAAGTATGTCTCCCCTCTGTGAGCTCTCCCACTCTGTATCCTTTCAGCTGGCTGGCTATTGTTTCTCAAACTACAGAAAACTTTTGCTATGGTGGCAGTGTGAGGCCACAGGACAATACTCCTCCAGTTCCTTGCCCAGTCAGGCAGTGACGCCTGACAGATCAGTCTTTCTGACTTTTGCCACTTTCCCAAAATACTCCACTGTCACTCCATGGGTGCTGAATACTTCTAAGAGCTTTGTAAGTGTTTTGTGAGTAGAAGTGAGAACATCACTCTTTACTTCAGTTAAACCAGTCCCTATAAATTCCAGAGAGGGATGTTTGAAATTTAATGTTTGTTTGTTACCAGTTCCAGTGCCCTCTCCCTCATCTCTGTAAAAGCCAATCTGTCATGCGTGTCTGCTCATGCTCACTGAAGGAGTAAGCTTCCATTTTCTGCCCTTTTCCAGGTTCATCAAAAACTTTATTAGGCTTATTAAGATATTTGCCTGGTGGCTGGTTTGATTTAAACCTATCAATGCACAGCTACATGGGACTGCCTTGCAACCTCCTAACTGCCTGCATGTGGCTCCACCTTTCCAGGAAGGTGCAAGAAATCTGGGATAAGTGAAAGTCTGGATTTTCCATACACATTTGTCAATTCTGGGTATATGTAGAGGGAAACTTGTAGAGCTGCGGCCACATTTTATCTTAATCTCTGTTTTTCCTCCTAAACTTCAGACCTGCAAGTTACCTCAGGGCATCAGGGCAGCACAAGCAAGTACCATGTTTTTGTTTTCACAGATTCAGCACTTGAGTCTTTGTCTTGGCCCTTTTAGTTTATTAGCTTGGGCAAAACCTCCACACTGTTGCTGAAAGGATTAAAGTTTTCTCCATGTTTGCCGCCCTCTTAATGAATAGAGATTGATCAAGATTTACCATGAGTGGCTGAAGCAGGATCTTTTGACTTGAGGAACCTCGAGTCCTGTGTGCAGTTTTGGGAGCCACGATATAAAATAGATATAAAGCAATTAGAGAGTGTCCAAAGGGGGGCCCAGAAGATCGTGAAGGGCCTAGAAGGGAAAGCCATATGAAGAGCAGATGAGGTCACTTGGTTTGTTCAGCCTGGAGGAGACTCATTGCAGGTGTACCACTTACAAGAGAAAGAGGAGGGGAAGACACTGATCTCTTCTCCTGTGGTGCCCACTGACAGGACCAGAGAGAATGGTCTGAAGCTGTGTCTGGAAGGTTTAGGTTGGATATCAGGAAGAGGTTCTTCATCCAGAGGGTGGTTGGTCACTGGAAAGCTCTCCGGGGAAGTGGTCACAGCACCAGCCTGACAGAGTTCAAGAAGCATTTGGACAATGCTCTCAGACAGATGAGGTGATTCTTGGGGCTGTCTTGTGCAGGGCCAGGAGTTGGACTGGCATGATCCTAATGGGTCCCTTCCAACTCAGCATATTCTGTTGTTCTGTATTCATATCTCCATCAGGCATTTTGTGGTGTCTGAGACACTGAAGGCATTGCAGTTTGGCTGAGACCTCTCAGGTTGTCCTCTAGGGACTTTATAGCAGAAGCTTAGTGGCTTGGAGACATTCACAGTGTGAGTGTACATGGTGACTGTCATTCAACTGAAACATGTACAGTTTATATATTTTATTTATAATATAATAATTATCATCTTATGGATCCAGTTTTGCCTGACTTTCCCAGGTACCTCTGGGTTTTTTTAAGTTCTGTATTTCTCTGTGGTTCAGAGGGATTTAAATTGCCACCTGGAAAGCCCTTCTTGGTGTTCTCACTCACTCCATGAAAGAAGATTCTACTGGCCCTGCAAAGGAGAAAATTACTCTGAAGTAATAAAGCATTTCTCAGAATGTGGCGTGCACATCATGAAAAATTCCAGTCGCTAATAGGTAACCTTTAGCATACTCAAATTATTTTTAAAAATTCTAAAGGCTAGAAGCAGCATAAGTCTTACTTGTAGAGCACAGCACTGCAGCTCAGGAAGGTGCAGGGTACAGTATGTACCAGCACAATTTCAGCCCAGGGTGTCCTTTGATAATTAACAGAGTGCTATCATTTCTTGTGGAATCTCTCTGTGTGTTAGCATCAGCACCAAAGAGAAGAAAGAAAATGTACATAGCCCCTGATGAATACTGCTCTCCCCTGTGAAAATAGGATGGCAACAGTAAAGAGAGTATGTGGCAGAATCTCAATCCTACCTTCCCATTCCTCTACCCTTTTTATATAGGACTGTGCATTTGCATTTCCCCCGGAGAAAATGGCTACTATTCATATTTTTGGTTACTGAAAATAGTAACACCAGGCTATTTTAGGCAATTAACAGAATGCTAATATCTAACATGAATGGAGAAAACAGGCTCCTGAAGTCCTCCAAGAGGAAATAAAGATTCCACCTGTTAAGAGACATAATTAGTAACAGCTATCTCTGGACCTCATGATTTCTTATTCTCAAATCAGTTTGTCCTCTGCTGCCTTCTGTTCAGCCGCTGAGTTTGATCTGCTATTGAGAGATGGTATTTTCTGCCTCTTGTGGGGTTTTTTTCATTGCCACTCTTTCTAGCTGAATTGTTTCTTGTGTCAGCATAGGACCATTGCCAGATTTGCTCTGAATGTCCTCGAGGAACAAAACACTCATGATTTCATTTCATTTATTCTTCTTGGGAGTTTGGTCCTTAAGGTTAGCTACAACCTTGGTACTGATGTTATAATGGCAAATTGGTCATCTGCCAATCATCTTCTGTTTGAAATTTAATTCTGGGGGTTTTTTTGTATATTATACATTCTCTTTGCTCAATTGTAAACTATTTGCAGTTATATATCAGAGACTGACATAAGATAAATAAGTAGATGAAATGTTATTGTTGAACATTGAAATATGGGAACTTTAAATAGGCAGGCATAGATAAGATGGTTCCAGTTAGTAACCTGATCACATAGAATATAGTTAAAATATTATGTGCGTAATGGAGTATGTAGTTACTCTATTTCATTAAACATTTTGTATGTTTTTCTATCCAGTGGAGAAGGTCTGAGCCTAGATTTTTAAAATGTCTATTAAATTATCTTAAGCAAAACTAGTTAACAAATCACAGTAACCTAAGTGTAACTTGGTAGATACTGTAAAATAATTGGTCGCTACAAGAATTATTTTAGGTAATACAGGGAATCTATTAACTGCTCTTTTGGTACTGCGTATGATATTTTCAGGTGTAGCTGTCCCTGTCTTAGTAATTTGTTCCCTGTAAAAGGCTGTTTCTGTCCTGTTGTCCCCAAGCATTCCTCCATACACTGCTTTCTCTGAATAGTTATGGTAGGTCCATTTCACTTCCACAGAGCTTGCCCTCAACATTGAATATGCTTAATATTAAAATAGGTTTATTCAGACTTAACACCATGCTTTAGGTGGGAACACAATGTGGTAAAAAAAAAAGAAAACAGAATTCTAGTTTAAACTGCGCAGCTGAGGGCTTCTCTAGCTTTTTCATCCTTCATACTTAAATTTCTGTAGTAGTGTTTCAGGTGGGAATTCCATGTTCATAGGAGGTTGTTTTGCAGGTGTTGCCTTCTGATCCAGGGCACTGGGGCTTCATGAATGTGAGCAGCTCTGGGAAATGCCATCAAAGTTCTTGCTTTCTTTTATCTTGTGCCTCTGTCCATACTGGCAGTGAAATGGACACCTATGGAGAAGGGAGGTGGTGAGTGGGATGAGACAGGAGTCTATCTCTGCAAAAATTGCTTACTTTTTCCACCTTTCCTGTGCTTTTACGTTAGCACCTTCCTTCTGTGCAAAGGTCTTTAACATTCCTTCATTCATACGGAATTTCTAGTTGTTACAATACTCTTGAGACTGAAAAATTTGTGTAACAGTCCTAAAACTCAGAATAGAATACAAGTCAAACCCTGTTAAGATTCTTAACTATGCAGCCATGGTTTTCGGTTTGATGCCAGCTCCCTAGTCATCCTGTACTGTAAACTCAGATCTTGGATGCATTAGCACTGAGGATGGCCCTTACAGCTGGGTGCGGACTTGCACAACCTTTGCCTTATTTCCAGCTCTTGCTTGGCTTTCTGCATCCTTCCTTATGTCTTGTAAAAAAGTTAGGATCTCTTTTCTATGAAAAATTACCACTGTCATCTCTGTCGCAGTCCCAGTTATTTAAGGAATGTTACAAGTGTCACCTTTCAGAATCAGAACAGGACAGTAAAATTAATTCAGTCATTTCAAACAGTATTATCACATACTTTTAGGGACTCATGTAAAATTCAGAGGCATCAGAATGTACGAAGTGTTCATTATTTTGCTATTTTTGAAAACCTTGTCCGTAGGTTGAAGACTTCAGATAAAGTTTTGAACCTTATTCCATCTCTGATATGAAATACACATACTTCTTTTTTTAACGCATGAAGTTCTGTTAGACTTACATGGAATGTATGAAAGCTGGTATAAAAATATTTGTAATAACATTTTGAGAATGGGCAATACCACAATGAATCCCAGTAGCACAAATATTGTTGGTCTAAATTGAAAAGCCTATGAGGTAGTAAATAAAATCATGCTTATGAGAGAAATGACATATTTTTAGATTTTATCAGCTTATAATAAAATCCCTTGTATCCATGTAGAGCTTCTTGACACATCTGTGAAATATTTTACAGTAGAAGGTCTGAGTGCTGAGTACTATGGACAGCAAAATGGAGAAATTTTAAGATTTTGAGAGAGTACTCCCTTAGCATTAAATATCATACCTTACTTTTTCCCAGGTGTTCCTATGCTCTTGTCTCCCGCAGCTACCTATAAACTCTGATGCCTTAATGCCATCTCAGTTTTCTATTTTTGTTGTAAATCTCTTTGTACAATAGGAACCCATAGTGTTCCTTCTTTCTGTTAAATGTAATGATAAAGAATATGAACAGAAAGAATGAAAGCGGGAGAGCAGTGACTTGTACCATGTGAAAGCTGCCCTTCTTTCTGAAGGAGATACAAAAGGCGGGGCAACATTTGAAGGACTGGAACTAGGAAAGGAGTAGGAAGAATCATCAGAGGGAGGATCTCAGAGATACTTTTGTAAATTTAAAATAATGAAATGAAAAATTGCAGAAGAGAAACCAGAGATTGAGATAAATTTTCAGTAAACCCTGTGATACTCTCACTTCAGTGTAATTCTGTGCATCAACTCCAGTATACCTTAGATTTCTCTAAATCTTTTCAGCATGCTAAGTTGATGAATATGCTATAATTTTTGTGGCTGTGTGTGTATTGTTAGTTCCGTACTGATTCATGCTGCTCTGAAACAGTCCAGCCAGTAGCCCAGTAAATGTGGAAGGGAGCAGGCTGGGAAGGATGGAGGTCATGAAGGATTGGGCTTGGAGGTAAACTTCAGTTGCAATAGGGTTGCACCTGGAGTCACCTACAGAGCTGAGATTTGCCTGAGAGCCATCTTCCAGGTAGTTATTGCAGTTCCAGGATTTCAGAGGGGAAGCAAGTAAGATGGTGGCGTGGTATTGTATGGTATTGTGTAAAATGAAAGTTTGGTATTGTGGTAAAATGAAAGAATAAACTTGGACTCTTTTCTCTGGACAAAATTTCTCTCAAATTATAATGTAAGACACTGGAGTTTGTGTGAATCACTAATGTCATCAAATTGAAGTTTAAATTTTCAGAATGCCTTAATTTGCATGAAAACCTACTTATGCTCAAGAACAGTATCTTATACTTTTCTAGATGTTATATCCACATCTTTCAAGTACCACAGATAGTGCCTTTAATAGTGAACTCACTCAGCTGTCAAGAGGAGAATACAGATGCTTCTCTAGAAGAGCTATGGATATTTGGTGTGGGTAAAAAATTGGCCTGTGCTTTGCTGTGAGTAGGGAGAATAAGAATGGACCGAGTAGTTGGTTTTGCAACCAAGAAACATGCATCAGCAGCTGGATGTATGTCTGGATCTGGACCTGCAGCCTCCTGCAGATTCTTTGGCAGTATGCTGTATGTAGTGTCCATTGGAGAATCTTGTCTTGCACTTGGCAGCATAGTCTCTTAGCTTGATCATAAATCATTCTCAAACGTCCCTTTTTGCTAAAGAAAACTGGTTATATTCAAGGATTGAAGTGGAAAGTCTGTGTAAAAAGTACTGCATTCTTAAAACCTTAAAGCTTAGTTTCAAGCATTGAAAGCTTGAACATCTGTTTTTGAAATTGTTGACAAAATGCATAGTCATCATTAATTTTGAGCTATATAGTAGCCTGGAAACCTCTAAATGTCACCAGTGAAACATGATTCTACTATTGTCATGATTTTTTTGTCCCCGTCTGTTCTCCCCTGACATCTTTGGCCTCCATGACTTAAAGGATGGCCTTTAGTTAATGTCTACCTGTGAGTCTTGCTTGCAGGTTATCAGCAGGACCATATGATACTTTGTTCTCCAAATACCTCCCGAAATCCCATCTCTCTGCTCAAGCTCTTTGTCTCTTTCAGGAAGTGCAAGACATTTCTTCCAAAAACTCATTAAAATTATTTAAGAGTTCTTGGTGTTGCATGTTTTGGTTTGCAGTAGCCTTTGCTCACACTACTGATAAAGTAGTTTTATGTCTGTCCCGCCCCCCCCCCCCCCGCCATTTTTTGCAATTTGCTTTAATAGAGACTGAAAGTGACCATAAGAGCAGAGTACATAGAGTTGTTAGTAAATCTATTTGGCAAATCCAGGAACAGTTGTATGGGACACATGATGGCTCAGTAAAATGCTCTTTTTTTCCTTTTATTGTTCTCTGTTTCCTCCCCACCTCCTCTAAGTACAAATAAACAAATAACTTACAGACCCAGCTCTTATTTCCATTGTGTAAACTGGAAGGAAGTAGCATATAAATTTAGATACTCTTTACTATGAGACAGATTGAGCAGCAATTTGATTGTAACTCTCAAATTGTCTTAGCTAGGGATCATCTTGAGAGTGGGAAGGAATGTGAACCTGGGCTTGTTTGGCCAGGATTGCTGTAGGTGTTAGAGGTACTAGATAGCCAGTGTTCTGATGACCTATACAGACAGTCAGCCCAAGTATTTTCTGAGAAGTGAGTCTGAGCTAGGGTCTTTGGAGGAAAAAAAATTTCTGTGCTTGAGAAAGTAAAGAGATAATGGGTAAATGAACTAGAAGTGGGTTCATTTTAAGAGCTGAACTGGAGAGTCAGTTTTGGAGTGAGTTGTAGTTTCACAGACAACTGATCTCTTCTTTCAATATGCTGTTGCCAATTTTTAAGAGAAGGGTTTTCCCCTGGCCCCCTGCCTTCAGCCCATCATCCTCTTCCCTCTTCTCACATTTGTGGGCTCATGTATGTGGGCTTGTGACCTCTCTTGGGCTTCATCTGGAGCTCAGCAGACTCTTCTCTTCGTCAAGTTAACCCAGCAAAACCGTGAAAATCGAATTTAGCAGAAGCCTATGTAGGCTTTCTTTTTCTGTGAACTGAATTGGCTCACAGGGGGATCTGAGATTGCTGTTGACTGTAAGGTAAGCAGTGGGAGCCAGTGGCTGATGTGGTAAGGCGGAGAGAGAATAGGTGGGAAGTATTCCCTTTGTGGTAGTAGTGAGCTGTTAAACCACTGACCCCATCTTAAGAAACAATTCTGTGACCACTGATTGGCCTTAAAGGATTACCTGCATCACTGTGAGCAGCATCTCTAAGGATGGTGTTCTTGCGAAACAGTTGGCAAAGTGGGGGTTGCCCAACTGGGAAATCTCTGAATTGAAAAATCTAGTTTGAGATATTAGAAAGCAGAGATTGTGGCTGCTTGCTCAAAGTCAGCATAGTATTCATGTAGATGCAGGCTGGAATGCTTTCTTCAAAAAGTGTAATTTTACTTGGATAGCCGAATTTCATATTATTTGAAGTCTTAATTCTTAAAGTATATAGCATGTGTAGTTTTGGGGTTTTTTTTGACAGCCAGCCACTTTATTTGTTCCAAACCATGCCTTTGCTGGCATGAACATCATATAAGCCATCAGTGTTTTTGACTCTGCATTTCCCCAGTTTCCTAGTGATGCACCATATAATCCTGTAACACCAACCTTGCTACATGCAGTATAATTGCATGCTATTCCTCTCTGTATGCTAAAGTTGCATGCTTGTGTTGAGTTGATGATGCATTTCCAGAAGTCTGTATATGATGCACATCACCATGGTGTCTAAGCAGCTATATTGGTGATGTTGCTAGTCAAAGTATTTGCTAAGTGTTTTAAGCATTTCCTTAAATATTATTCATAGACTTTCAAAACAAAAGTTTTTACTCTCTACATTTAGGAAGGATGTATTTCTGTCCGATGTAAACAAATCACAAACACACACACTCTTATTTTGCCTCTAAATGCCAAGGTATTTTTCTAAAAAACAACAGCAGGAGCTTTGGTGGGTTTTTTTTGAAAGTGAATTAGGGTGATCAAAATGTTTACTTCTGACTCTTTATTTTTTGTAGTCTCTTTACTTTTTTGTTACAAAATACCAAATTAAGTAGATTCTGCAATGAGTTCAAGACAGCAATTTTGATAGGACGAAATCAAGTAGCTTCAAAGCTCAGTTTTTCTTTTCATAGCTGTGATAACATTGAATTGTTATATTGTTACTTGAAAGTGAAGTTCTAGTGAATAATGTCATGTTACAATAAAAGATAAAATAGTAAACAAAGTCTGCAATTCAAGAAGATGTTGATTAAAATTGGTTTATTACTTTTAAGTCAAATCCCCAAATTTTAGAACCTTGATAACAGCCTATGTTTATAAATAAATAAACCTTCACAGAAGAGCAGAAGTTAAGATCTGCTCATCATTTCAAGAATGGAGAATTTTGAAACATTAAGAAAACCAAGTATATTGGGGTGCTGTGTAATGTTACAATGAGCTAAAAATCTGCTTGGAAAACTGTTGTTTAGTCTCAATGATGAAGTGTTGTTTATTAAACTTTCAATAGATACAAGATTTTCCAGGGGGAAAGCAGCATATCCTTACTGTGAAGCCTCTTTCTTGTAGGTGCCACACTGTTGTAAATTTAACTGACCCTAGGAGTATTGGTCTTTGAAAGCACATAAGAATAGGATTTATGGTTTTGAGTTAATAAAATATGCTGATGCCACTGTAAGCCCTATTTAGATAGACAGCAGTAATCTCTGTTGAGCAGTATGAAACCGTCTGTCTCTAAGTACTGGAAAGCTAATAGTTCACAGCAAGGTTGTACCACATCCA
This sequence comes from Erpornis zantholeuca, assembly GCA_013400515.1. Classification (NCBI taxonomy): domain Eukaryota; kingdom Metazoa; phylum Chordata; class Aves; order Passeriformes; family Timaliidae; genus Erpornis; species Erpornis zantholeuca. The sequence goes on along the minus strand of VZTN01001443.1, from coordinate 15,769 downwards.
GAGATGAGAAAAATGTGTCTGAAGTCAGACGAGTTTTAGCTGCATGATTTTGTTTTCTTTTGTAATTGTATTCTTTCTCCTGTGCTAATATTGTACATCATGTCAAGTAAACAAGAAACCCAAAAGCACAGAGAAAAATGTGCTTTTTAAAGTTCATACTCTACCTTACTTTTGTTGGCTTTAGCACAAGGAACAAGATTCTTCTGAATCTACAAGGTGAATCTGAAGTATGTGAAATTATTGTTAAGGATGGGGTATGTTGTGTGTTCATAAAAAACCCACATTTAATTAAATAATGAGATACATTAAGAAGGCTCAGTTAATATGTTGCCACATTGTGTGTTTTGTACAGTATAAAACCGCTGTTTCTGAATTTTTATCTTTCATGAAAGGAGTTGACAGAATTATGTTTGAAAAGATAACTTTGAATTTGTAATTTTTCTATTGTGTTTGAAATATTTGACATTTAAATACATAGTTGTATTTACATATATTGCATTTTCATTACAGCTAATCCTCTTGAAACTTGGTTGGCAGATGCCTTAAGCAGTTCTCTAAAATTGGGACAGATACTGTATTCTGCAACCTTGGAATTTAATTGCAAATAACGAACATTTTATAATTGTATTTTTCCACTTTTAAGATTCCACTTTTAAATTTGAAAAGAGAATTGTATGTAAATGAAAAGGAAATAGAATTTAGTGGAGAGATTATATCTGAAAATTTACTAGTTGTCACCTTATTTTGCTATAAAATATTAATAATCAATATTTTATGTGCTGCAAACATAAAGATTACCTCTCCGAGCTACTTAATGTATTAAGTAAATAAGTCTATGGGAACAAACCATTCTGTGTACATCGTAAGACCCACATAGTTTTACAAAAGGCAACAGTTTTCAATATTAAGATTGCTTTATAATTTGAACAGAGATTAGAAAAATAAATAATTTGAATAGAAAGTAGAAAAAGAAATAATTTCTTTGACAACTGTTATGTTTGTTATAGTCTACAAGTACATGATGTCCATATGTTCTGGGATTTTGATTTTTGTTTTGGGGCTTTAAAGACAAATATCCTCAGCATTTTTCACCCTCATTTCCTAGCTTTTAATTTATCCAAATGTTGAAATATATAGGTAAATATTGCAAAATGTTTGGTTCTGTATCTAAACTAATTTAGCAAATACCCTTAAGTTCACAGCATTCAATAACAAACACTTAAACCATCTGAAATACAAGGAAAAAAATAAATCAGTGTTCCTCTATGGAGAGACCTATTGTAAAATTTGATATACAACCTGGACTACAAGAATCTTTTGCTATTAAATTAAAGTTGAATTAAAGTTGAGTTTTTTTCAAACTCAAGTTGCATTATGTTTGGAAAAGTATCCAACAGTTCCTCTTCTCTTCCAGATAACTTACAGTCCACTCTCTCTTGTGATTCATCCTAACAGTGGCTGGTTTCATCCATTCAAACATTAGGTGCTTTGCCAATGCTCCTGAGCTGGAAGAGCCCCTCTCTTTGGCTTCCCATACAGAGGAAGGCCACAGGCTCTGCTAGGAGAGATTATATCCTGTGTAGATGTTTAAAGTTAGGTAGGATGAATCTGATTTTAGTATTGCATGAAAGCAAGTAAAAATGGTCCAAACCTAAATTATTTGACCAGGCATTTCCAATTTAGTGTTTGACTCTGGGTTTGCTCCTTGTTAATCCCTTTGGTCTTTGCTTTTGCATCTTATTTTAATCAATACAGTTCTCCTGAACTGCTTGTTCTCCCTTACAAGAGTGTAAAAGGTCCTCCATGCTCACATGATAGCTTTTTGATACTTGTATTCTTACAAACCTTTCACACCTTTTTTCTGGAAATTTGCTGTTTGGTGGCAAATTCATGATTATGAAGTGCCCAGTGGCTGCATTGAGCCAGCAGTGTTCCTTCCTAAGCTCATCTGCTGTTAGAAAAGAACAAAATACAGTGGGAGATTATGCCTTTATTTGCCAGATTTTTCTGCACGTGTTTCCCATGTGTTGGCAGTTTGTTTTGGCTGTGTTGAGGTCCCAAGTCTCACTCTTCATGGTCTTTATGGAGGGAGGAAGGATTCTCCTGAGTCACGGTGTGGTGTTTTAGAATTGTCCTTGATGAACATGTGTGTTACTGCCAAAATCCGCGTATTTGGGGAAAATTTGAACAAAATATCTGGTCTCAGACATCTGAACACAATATCTGGTCACAAAATACGTAGTTTGTTTAATACCATCAAGATCAAGTATGGTAGGTCACAAAGTGATAAATGAGCCCTCAACTTTGCAGCATTTGTGCTGGGGAGAGCTGTGCTGTGTTTCAGGGAGATGGCAGGAGCCCACCCCCGCCAACAAGGTCTGCAAGGCTTGTTTCCACCTTCTATCAATCTCTGTCTCTCTTGGATTCACCTTGTCAGTGTAGTTCAGGGAGCCAGGCAGGAGAAGGGAGGTTTCCTACCCGGCCCCTGACCTTCCCCATGGCGGCTGGGTGAGATGGGCATCCCTGCCAGGCGGGCGCCTCTCCGCCTGCCTGCCGTGCGGCACCGCTGGGAGCAGAGGGCAGCAGATAACGAGCAGGCAATTAAACAGCTTAGTAAAAGACACAGAGTAAATACTGTGTGCTGCTCATCTTCTGTTTTCATAAACTTGTACATGGGATCCAGTGAATTGTGAAGTAGGATGAAGGTTATAGCAATTTTGACACAAACACTTATATGGCTAATCTCTTTCTAAATGCTTATGTTTTTAATCTCAAGCCTCTTTATGTGGCTGAGCTGCACTTTTTTTCTAACTTGACTTTGTTTTATAGGGAAATATTTCATATCAGATTGCTTATCTGATATGAAATATTTCATATCAGAAGCTCTGGGCTGTCATGTAAATACCTTCTGTCATGTATATAATACACATTTTAAAAGTTGTCTAAATATTTATGCTCTTGATCACGGTATCTCTTGACAGTCAGTTACAATCTAGTGAGTAAATAAATGGTACTTCATTTTTTATAAATCTTCGTTGTTTTTGCAAGAAATCGTAACTGTTTGGAAGATACTTGAATCTTAGAAAATTCTGGAAGATAATTTTACTATTTACTTGAGAAAAAACTACCTCCTGTCTTTCAGCAGTGCCTGCAAATATATGTATGTGCATATATATATATGTATATATACATACTTTTTTATGCTTGTTTTTCTTTTAAAAACTAAAGGCCAAAATATAACTAAATGAATTTATGTGTGCCACTACATTTAAAATTATCTATAGAAATGCTATGAAGTACATTTTTTTGTTATTTTCGATTTGCTTCCAGTATGTGCTCCATGGATTAGTGTTACCTTATTTTAGTAATTTTCCTGCTTGTATTACCTTGTTAAGATGTCTGGTGTTCTGAGTCCTTAAAACAAAATAATTAAAAGTTCAGTGAGATTCAGCGGAGCAAAGTTTGATAATTTTCATTCATTTCTGGGTAATGAGCTGTATTTTTCCACATTTATATGAGAAGGAAAATTATTAACACCAAAGTTTAGAATGTAGTTTGTAATCAATAAGAGTTACATTAACTGTGATTGATATCAAGCACAAAATTGCTGTAATGTTAAATACATCAGAAACTGTTCACTGATAAAAAAAGATCTTGCAGTTTTAACTGGAGGAAGTATATTTTAAATGCTAGTCTATATAAGTTATTATACATTGTATTTCCTTTTCTTTTTGCTTTTTACAATAATAAAATATATCCAGAGAAAGTAAATCTGTGATTTTAACATCTTTTGACAAGCACATTAGACTGTAGAAAAGAGCATCCAAGTTGGGGCTCGGGGCATATGGTGCTACCTTCTGCTAGCATAGCTCCAGAACAAGTCACTGTGTTCACCAAGGGGTCATATTCAGACTCTTAGGTTCCTTCCTCTGGTCTGGGGGAAAAAAACCACATTTCCCCTTCACATGGAAAAATCAGAGCACAAACTGCAAACCTCACTACCCTGGGATACCTTCACTGTGCAGAGAACACACAGATGCAATGGGATATTTTGCTATCAATCAGGTTTTTTGTCAGGGCATTCAAGAAAGGCAATATATTAGCCTATGTAAATATTTATATTTATTTTTTCATTCTGAAAAGACATAAAATGCTGCTTGGAAAGAACATTTGTTTATTGATATAATCATGATGTGAAATTGTAGAAGCATTTCAAACGTATGTACATTCAAAGTATTATTTGAGCAGGTGTTTTGTGAATAAGTAGCAACTGCCACAAACTTAACTTTTTACATCTTCCTAGATTGTCTTATTTTATTTAGATTTAAAGACTGGTATTTATAATAGATAATCCAAGTGTTGTGTGTCTTGGGAATTCAGCATATGGATGAGGATATGGAAGGCATTAGTTATATGAGATTTGTTGACCAGCTTTTAATTCAGATTGTCATTTTTAACACACGGCGGTGCAGATGGTGAAGTTTTGACTGTCCATCAGAGCCCAAATACCTTAGGGACAGCTGTTGCTGATAAATCATTTTACATGCTTTAGGTCAAGTGTCGTCAAACCTGTTATAGCACCTGCTTCTACATATGCAAATCTGTTGTTTTGTCATTTCATTAAACAAGGAAAAGTAGTGGTCTCTCTTGGCCATAAGTAAGCCTGGAACATAGCCCCTACGAAATGAAATACAGCAAGAAGACAACTGCGGTTTCTGCAGTACAGCCATGGGATGCTGCTTCTGTTTGGGGGCTTTGTTTCTGGAAGACTGCCTGCAATTTGGAAGGAGGGTAGAAAGACAAGTACATGTTTGGAGGCAAGAAGTAAAGGGAAGGTGTTTGCTGTCATTGACTGTAGGGTAGTTGTGAAGTTTGACATGCCCAGAAGGCAGTGGGTGCCATGTGGGGCTCCCCTACACTGCATACCTCTGTTTTCATCATCTGGTGAGCCTGCAGCATGATTTCCGGGCACTGGAGCATACAACATGTCTACTTCTGTTTGGAGCTGATTGATCCACCGTACAGAACATGCTTGTGGGATCTTCCCTTTCTATAGAAGGACATAAATGATTGAAATGTTTTCTTAAGAAAGAAAAGTATCATTTGTTTATGTACTTCAATGCCCAGCAAAAAAATTCCTGTCAAATGCCAGCACACTGCAAGAACTGGGAGTTTACTGCACAAGGTTATGCCTGGGCTTTGGAAACTTCTAAGATGTTTATATTTGTTTAATTTATCAGGTATGTAGAGAGTTTAAATTATGAGGAGGAAACTTCTTTGTTTATTGCACTTCACAAGTAGGGCTGTGGCATGTAATAGAAATGGCACTTAGGGATTGTTTTTTTTAAGCAAACTGACAGAAGATTTTATCCCGCACTGCCATAGATTGCTGTGGGGGAGAAAGGGAAATAGTAAAATTGATGAAGAAATGTTGCATGCTGTCATTTTAGATTATGTTATTTTGCCATGAATTTGCTGCAAATTTTTTTAAAGATACTGTAAAATTCCGCTGTTGCAGAAAGCACCACAGTAGCGCTGTCGTCTGTTAATTATTTCAGTCCACGGCTAGTTTGTCAACAGTATTTTAATCAAGCCACCAGCAAAAATGTGTTTTGAACATTTTGTGGAGAAAAAAGAATACCCCCCTGACCTTTCAACCTTGCCAGCTGAGTTTTCCCATTCTGACACTAGGCATTATTTTTTCAAAGGTTGGAATTTTAACTCTTCAGTGAACCAGATATCATTTTTATTGGGATATTAATTCTGGTAGGTGCTAATCTCATCAAGATTTGCAGACATTTTCCTTCATAGGCCATTCTGATTTGTAGCTTTTTCTTTTCACAGCAGTATTAAATACCAAACCTCTCTGATATGGAAGTTCATTAGAGATATGTCTTTGATGGCAGCCCTTTCAGGGCTTCAGTTTCAAATACCTTGATGTAAAGCTTAAGAAGCCATTGTGTTGTAAGCCCTCCTTGATGTGTCTTATTTAGATCTGCATAGTAAATCAAGGAAAGTAAATAACAAGGCAGCAGATGGAAGCATGGAGATAAGGCCAGTGAACAATTGTATTTGTATTTTGTTATGATGTTGACAGGAGCTAAAATTCACTAATCTAGTTCAACTGATCTGCATTTCAAAGAAATCTCATTTAGCAGCAACTTGAAGGTTTGGAGGATAAAGTTCTTTTATTGCAGCTTTTATTGCATTCTTTGCTAATTTATCTGGTCAAGATTTAGCCTTGCTTACTTAAAGCAGCAAGCATGTTACAAGGAGTCTTAAATACTACGAAAGCATTAATGTCTAGACTGTGAACTGAAGGTAATTACATATCCAGCAGTGAATAGGCTACATTTAGGAAATACTGTTGTCCAAATGGAATTGGAAGAGAAATGCAGATAAGGTGTTTTGCCCCATTTTCTTTAAGTATATTTTTTTTAATTATTAGTTTTTAATTGTATGAAAAATTCATATAAAAGCAAACGTAAAATTATTAAATATAAACCCCAGAATTTCTTGAACTCTGAGTTCCATCGTACCATACATTGCTGCTCTGCTTACAAACTGATGGCTCATATCAAGGTTTCATTTAATGATTGCCCTCCTGTATCTGTTAAACAAAACTATTAAAAAGTGGACAATAATTTAATAGAATGATGGACCACAATTATTTTATGGGTGTTCTAAGTGGTGTAGACAAAGTATCTGTCAGTTAGGTACTTCATATTAGATACAGTGCAGCCATGTCATTTGGAAAAAAAAGGTGATAAATTGTAAGAATTAAATATCATTAAAATGAAAAGGGATAGAAAGTACAATTTAGGGTTTCCTTTTGCAAATTTAAAAAACGTTGTTTAATCTTAAGGCCAAAAATTAGGCTTTTACTTTGATTTAGTTTTCAGTTTATAATATAAATACCAACAATGGACAATTTGGGGTATTGAACACAAGTGTGTCCACACCTCTGTACAGATGTAATGGTAATAAACCAAAGCATGCCAGGCTGGTGTACAACCACTCTAATAATGGGCCCAGTTCTCTAAGACATGTAAATCAAACCCTGCAGCTGCTATGTGTTAATGCTCTAGTCCTTGCTGCCCTTCTGCAGCCTGTCCTTGTCACAGAGCCTACACCTGTGCCACAAGGACTGCACTCCATCTCATTTGCTGTGTGGGTCTTTGCACTTCTTTGTAGTGTGTCTTTGTGGGCTTGAGAGGAGTGGAGGGGGAGGCAGCTGGGTGTGAGGGTGCTTGCTGGGCTGCAGTGATACCTGATAGCTTTTGACTGCTGGACTCCATAGACCATGGGGTGGTAAATGCTTCTTTAGTTGTAGTACTGCGTTAAGCATCTTTTGGTTCCTTCTCCTCATTGCTATACCTCTAAAAATGTTCGCACAGTGTTTTGTGGGTCTGGTGGACTCCATCAGTTTGAAAGCAGCTTTTGTTTAGCCAGTTTACTTTTAATCTAGATTAGTTTCCCAGTATGGCTGACCTTGTAGCTCCATGCATGCTTTCCTTGGCACTGCTCAGTGGCCAAGTGCTGGGAAAGGTGAGGTGGTACTGGTCTTGCCTCTGCCGTTGGAAGAAATGTTCATCAGTCTACACCCTAAGACACACAGGCCGAGCCATGCCACATCACAAGACCGAGCCATGCCACATCACAGCTGTGTGATCCCACCTTATCCATGTATGTCTCCTCACTCCTCTCTTGCCCTAGCAAGGATGACCATGTTTTGGTCAAAAATTGATCGCTTGTTTTGCAGGACTGTTTTAAAGGCAGCACAAGGGAGGAGTGAGAGTCTGTAGGTGGAGCTGAAGAAGTCTAGGCAAGGTAGGGCTGCTTTGGCTCCCGATGAGAGTGATTTAAGTCATTGTGCTGCTGCCTTCTCTGGAAATGTTACCTTTACCTTCAGACCACTGTATGCTCTGTTTGTGTGAAATGAAGTAGACAGTACAAATAGCAGTTATTCAAAAAAGTGATTTGCACTGCTTTGTGAGAGAAATATGTACCAGCCAATATAATGATGACAATAAAATAAATTGAACTCTCCTAGAAAACTCCACAGTGTAAATGAACATTTATTTACATCCCAATCTGCCAAAGTTCAGAAGAAACATTTTGAATCTAAAGATATCCCAGAGATGTCATCCTATTTATGGCACTCAGAAGGAAACAGGTCCATGAGATCAAGCACAGACATGTTCACATTTTTAGTTAAACTCTACCTTCTTTGGCTAACAATGCAAATCATCCCCTCAAATAAACATATGCTCCTATTGTCTGGCCTGCCACGGTCTCCAGAGTTTCGTCACCCATCATCTGTTTTTAAACCTCATGCCCTTGTACCTTTGGCTTCAGCATCGCTGACTCTTGCTCCATCCTGCCTAAGTCCATCCCGCGCTCTGGCATTCCCTGAGGTGACAAGGAGGGATCCTGGCTGTCACTGAATGCTCAGCTCTTGTCTTCCTGTCCCTGCTGGCTCCACGCACGTATTGTGTTCCTCACAGGGCTGCATAAGGGGACAATATTTTCAGCAAAAGGGATAGTGGGAGAGAAAATAAAGGGAAAAAGGAGAAATAGAGGGGGAAAAAGCCAAATTAATTTTTACAGAATTTCTCACATCTTTCTGTCTGCGGGAACCTTTTGCACCCCTGCCAGTAATACAGGAGTGCTGCAGCACAGTAAGAGTACTGGACTTTAATGAGTAATCTCTCAAGTGATAGGGATACAAACTAGTTAGCAATGAAGTGGATTGAAAAACCAAACTTGAATTCCTGCTACCATCACACTGATGTTGGTGTTGATTGCATAACCCAGATGGGCTGAATTGTGTGTGATGCTCCTTGTCTGGAATCACACTGAACTACTCAGCATTCATTTCTTCAGCTCCTGCTGCATGTCCCTGTGCTGAATGACAGCCTGATGTTAGAAAGAGAAGGGCAGATAGAGCTGGAAGGAATATGGGGGAAAGGAGATGGCGCTTTTCCCACTGGTAATGACTGGAGTAAAATATTCCCAGACATGTTTGCCACACGAAGTACTATACAAATTTACCACTATCTATTTAACCTTCCCAAGCTTGGATCTTGGTTTAACAACAGTTTACCAAGTATTACATGTGTTTGTCCCAAATCCAGCATTATATCTTGGTTGGTGAATTGCCTAGTAGGGCTAGTTAGCCTGTGTCATCTCTCATCCATCTCGTATATATAATTTCCTTTGGGATGGCAGACAGGTAGGCATGCAAGGAATATTTATACATAAGTCTTTCTTTTGTTTTTATGCCATTCTGTCCTCTTACAATTCAGTTTAAGGTTGTATTTCTGGTCAATATATTTTACATAAGTGTTGACTAAATCTGAAAGAGAAATGAGGAATATTTATCTAAGTCTTAATGATAATCCAAATCCAGAAGATTTGAAGAACTTGGTATACAACTGTTGAGAGAAACAGATTTTAAAATACTAAAAATTTTAGCATGTCTTTTCAGGTCCTGCAAGAGATATGTATAAAAACAAAAGGAAGATTATTGATTATCTTTGTGGCACTGATGCATAGTAGAAAGACTCTTTTACCTCTAGATAGATAATTTGTCGTGCCTTTCTCTTTTTATTATGTAGGGGAAGGGAAGTAGTGCCAACTCTGATGTCTTCTGAAGCATTTTTTTTTGATCATAGCATAATAAGGCTTCTTAAATTGCAGACAAACCAAACAGCTTCATTCAGTTTAATAGGACAACATTTAGAGAAGTTTGCAATATAACAACTTTATTGCTTTAATTATTTACATCATGGTTGATCTCTTGTTTACTCATTCTCTTGTTTCCAGATTAGGACAATGATACCACAGATCAGCTGGAAGGGACTTTAGCACAGGTATATTTATGTCTTTTGTCGCTGTCATCTTTCTTAACAATATTTTTGACATTTATTAGCAATGCAGTAATTGTTTTCATGAGTTTTATGTTTTTTGAGATAAGATTTCTGGTTAAAGGTTTTTAGATAAACATGGGTCTAAAGACACAAGACTATAATACTGCATTAGGCAGTCTATACAAATGAGATTAAATATTCAATCTTAAACCAAGCCAAACTCAAAACTCCAATTCAGTCCTTGATTTTATATGCTATGATATCAGGCCACATTCTACTCTAGTTTTTTGCCTATTTACACTGAATAGGCTATAGGTGTTGGAAGTAAAATTAATAGGATGCTTATCTACAAAAATGGGATTTTATATCACATTAATCCCAAAAGAGTTTAGAAACTTCCTTGTATAGTCCTCAAATACTTTTTCTCTAATGCATTTTTCTTTAGCAAACTCTAAAATACGTGACAGTCAAGAGATAAAATATTTTATTAGCACTTATTTGGGATCCCTTTGTAATGCAGCTGTTTATTTATGAATTGCCAAAAAGTCCTGTAACTGTTATGCTAATAAGATCACATTATGATGCATAGCTTTTGCTTTGTCTCTTAGGTGATTTATGGGAATGGTATGAACTTGCACACAAGTTTAGCTTTTACTATCCCAAATTAATATGTGTGTACTCTGAAATATATTTGTATATTTAAAATTGCAGATTACTTGTATCTCTGCTGTTTCAGAAGTAAAAAAAATAAGCTAAGAAATTCTTCATGTAAAAACTCCTTCGTTTATCTTTGATATAAGTGGATTTCTACCAGGATATAGTTGAATTAAGGAATATATGGAATAAATGTTTTAAGCAGGCATGAATGCTTATTTAACCTTCAAGTGAAATTATATAAAAAATGGTTGAAAATATACTTGATTTTTTGGGGTTGCTGTTGATTAGTAATGCTTGCAAGTGAGAAAAATGCGTATCAAGTTTCCTCCCTTGATGTGCACTTGTTTGAGAGTCAGGAGGATATTCATGGGAAGATTTTGTAAACTTGTTAATTGTAACTTAAAGCCACATGTGTAAAGAGTAAAAATCATGGCTTTTATTTGACAGCCATTAGGTACCCACCTGTTCTCATGTGGTTCTTTCTCAGTGTTTGAGTAGTGGTGATGGTAATTCTGAATTTTTATTGGTACTATCAAATTGTTTTCAATAGGTTTATCCTGCAGTAGTAGTTTACCTTCTGTGGTTTACCTGCAACCCATGTCGTGAAATTCTGCAATTTTTCAAGAGGCTCATCTTTACTCTTATATCAATGCTAAGACATTTGGTTCTTGTTTGGTACAGCTTGCTCTTATTTATAGTTAGTATCAAAGTGATATGAAGGCTATCAAACAGGCCTTGAATGACTTTTTGAGCTGTCTGGTTATATGCCTACTCTTAACGTTCCAAGCAGAAAAGCTGGACGAATAATAGAAGGGAGAGGTAGCCTAAAATGTTGCTATAGGCCAGTGGTACATGAGTCTTTGATCATTAGCATATGTTGTACAGTGAATTTCCTTTCATCCTCAATGTAGCCATTTAAGCTGCAGAAGCAAATAGAACAGCAAATGTTGTAGCAGCCTCCTCTTTTTCAGAGAGGGGAATAGATTGAACACTAAACATACTTTAATCCAGTATTTCAGACTGACCAAAAAAGTGTCAGTTACTCAAATTTCTCACTTTAGGGTCTAAAAAGAGTGTTAATGAATAGGTGTGTTTGTAGATATATTAGAAAATGTCTGGGTTTTGGGTGAAATTTGAGAGTATTAATTCATACATCTTGCAAAAGGGATTTTGGTTGCATACTGATGTCTGAACAAAGTTATTTCTGTCCTGCTATGTTTTTTTGTGCTAGTACAGGCTGCATCTTCATATAATGTGCCAATGCACAGCTCTGCATATAGGGATACTTGGTTCACAGACACAAAGATCTGTATCTAGTAAGACAGCAGAAAGGACTGGTTATATTCCTTTGGTACACCTGGTGGGTATGGATAGAATTAATTAACATAGTTTTTGCTCAAAAGTGTGACATGCCAGTCCATGACAGCAAAAAGTGTTTGTTCCTGATGACAGTCATTCACTTTCTGCTGGTTCAGAAGGCTTCCCTGAAGGAATTTTAATTGATCTGCACTTACCCAAAATAAATCAGAAACACTGCTGTATCCTAGAGATTAAAGCAAAAGAGAAGATATTGGAATACAGAGTATATGATTTTTAAGGTTTACTTTGAGATGAAACTTGGGAAATGGAGATGCTGACCTGCATTTATATAAGTGTTGAACTGAGTGGGAACACATGGATGAAGTTAGACTCAAACCCATGAGACTGTGAATAACTTGAGAAGCAGAACCTTGCTTTGTAGCCCTCTGCCCTGGCTGCTTTGGGACTGCGGACTGGGGAGAGGAAGGCTACTGCGGCTTTACAGTAAGACTTTGCTACCTCATTTGATTTTATTTTATTTTTTCGGTGGTGATGGTGTTTTGGAAAAATCAATCAAATTTATTAAACATATAGTAAAGTACAGAGAACCATGGGATTTTACTTTGGTGTTCAAAAGGATCTAACCTGTACTTCAAATGCAACTAAGACTAGACTCCCTGTGTACCTAATGCAGTAATTCTTGTTCTTGAGTAGTGACTAGATCAGTGTAAAATGGATATAAAATTTGTTGAATTAGCACTAACATAAGTGAAAATGCAAGGAGATATGACTGGTCATCCTGGTTCAGACCAGGGGTTGACTTAAGCCATCATCTGTCTCCAGTGGTGTCTGTCTTCCAAGGATACCTTGATCTTCCTCTTACTAATGAAATCTCCTTGCATAACCAGCATCCTTGGGAAGAAGTTCACAGTTCTGTCACACAATTTGTGGAGAAGATACTCCTGTTCTTCTTTTGAACTTGGCTTTTATTAGGCTTTCTTGACTTCAAAGGAGAGGGAACATACAATGTCTGTGCAGTGTTTCTATCTTCAGACTTCCATTGTTTTCTATGATGCCCTTCCTTAAGTCAGCTTTTTTCCAGTCTGGATATTGGTGGCATAATGAATTCTTCTTCATATATGGAAACTGTTTTAAGCCTCTGATCATGTATGTTTTCTTCTCTGAATCTTTGCTAGTTAGTTCTGTTGTTTTGTGTTCTGTGCTGGACAAGAGAGTGAAGCTTTTCAAGATGAGGATTAATACAGTGGCAAAGGATAAAGGCTTTGGCCTTCATTCCTTTCTCAATAATTTTTAACATTCAGTTTATAGATTTGACTGATGGAGTGGAGAGTTTTAAGTTTTCATGAAGAAATTTCACTGAGACATACCTGTCATAAACCCCAGGCCTCACTTTCTGAGCAGTAAGATGTAGTGCAATAGAGACCTGTTTTGTTTAACAGAAGATTCCGATTAGAATGTTTATCAATAATGGCTAGCCAGGATGGTCTCTGGTGAGCCTGTACTCAACAAATTGTGATTACCTGCTTGAACCCAGCCAGAAGTATTCACAGTGTCTTTGTGGTACAAAATAAATAATAATGTGAAACCTTCTTTTAACTTGTACACTTGCTTTTTAAAAGTAATAGTTTTGTTATTATAAATCTTGGGAGTGAAGCAGGTGACTGCTCTAGGGGTAGTGACTACTTCACATGTCTCATACAAAGAGAGAAAGATGTGAAATGTGTGGGATTTTTTCCTTGGTATGCAGTACGTGTGTGTAAGGATGACACTGAGGTGTGTTTTAAAGGGATGGTTGTAATACCTTGCTATAAAGTGCAATATGGATGCTTGCACTTACTGTGTTCCTTTCCCTTTTTACCCATAGATAACTTCAAGTGAAAGTTAAGGACCTTTTGTCCTTATCTGCCATAGACGTGACAGACACTTTTGGAAGGAGGAGCAGTTTGAGCAGAAAGGAAAAGACCATCCCTTCCCACAGCACAGCAAAGTGACAAAGTGACTCTGAAGAAATGTAAGTGATTTATAACTGAACTGTGGCTGTTTCTGCTGTGGATTTATAAGCCCTGTGGGAGGAATACAGTACCCATCACTGAAACATACTGCTTATGGATGTAAAATATGGTTTAGGAAAAAATTTGTGAACCATGCAGAAAATACATACCCTTATGATGTTAGTGTGATGGTAAACTGTGCTACAGTTATTTTGTTCCAAATCACAGTTGTTAATGGGAATGAAGTTCTGTAAGATCAAAAACTTGTTTTTCTACCATTTTCTACTCATCTAGATATTGGCTAATTTAGATACATAGAAACTAAGCAGCTGTATCTCAGTCATTCTAGATTCTGCTTGCCCTCAGGAGAGAAGCAGGCATCTCCAGAGGTCAGTTCAGCTCATTCTGAAAGCAATGACTAAGGAATGCAGTATTACTCACTGAGTAGCTTGTGTTGACTGCTTAGATTTAACCTAAATGTTCAGTGAACACTTTAACCTGGCATGTCTGTGTAAGATGCAGTGCCAGCTTCTTTTCTCCTCCCCATATTGTCATTCTCCCTCACTCAGCACTGTAGCTGCTCATAAATTTGGAGAATGGATCAGACTGAAAATAGCCAATTATTTGTTTGGTTTTGTTTTCAGTTGGGTTTATCCCAGCCTTCTCCCCATATGCCTGTCCAAGGGCTGTCACTGGTACAAAGGGTGATGGGGGTGGGAATTAGCAGCCAAAAGTGTGGGGGAGCACATGATGGCAGCTGTGCTAGTATCTGCAGCTTAAATTCCTTGGTGAGTTATAGTCTCAGACTTTATAGATATTTTTAGTGCTTTGCCATTTATAAAAGTTAAAAAATGTGTGTGAGGCACCCTTACTTATTATCTAATGGGGAACTGCTGTTTTGTTGTGCATTTCATACTGTGATAGAGCAGTCTTTTATGTTCTTTTTAAGTTAAAATTCAGGTCTCCAGAACCAGTAAATGGTCATAAGTGGCTAGCAAGTAAGCAGGTGTCATATCGTGATTTATAGTGCAGGCATGATACTGTATAATTCATATATACCTGCATAATTTCTGAATGCTGATGATGCTAGCCTGACTTTGTATAGCACCAAACATGATATGTGGGTTGGGTGATATTGAATGGTTCTTGTTGCACTAATTTAGGCACATGATCCTTGTCTCCTGAACAGTGAAATACTGAGTAACATTTCATTCTCACAGTAAATACCTGATGGGAGGCTGTAAAGAAGACAGAGCTAGACTTCTGTCATTGACACCTGGTGATGGGACAAGAGGCAGTGGGTACAAGCTGCATACAGATTATTAAATTATGTTTTCATTGAAACATAATATAAAAAACTTTCTTATATTGAGGATGGTCAAACACTGGTGAGGGGTTGCCCAGAGGGGTTGTAGAATCCCCATCCATGGAGATACTCAAAACCCAAAGGGACAAGCAGCCTGCTGCATCTGACCCTGCTCGATCAGGGGTCTAGATTCTATGAGCTTCTGAGGTCCCTTCCAGTCTCAGCTATTCTATGATTTTGGGGATATTTATAGGTAAGCAAGATCAGAAATATGCTGCTATTTTATTTTATGACATTAGATTTAAAAAAAAAAATCTGTTTTAAATACTTAGTTATTCAGTTTAGTATTTTACTTAAGTTTTGGCTAAAATGACACATGGCAAAATTTGCAAGCTTTCTAAAATGTGTTAAATTATAGTTAAAGACTTGTGATTATAACTATGAAAATCACATTGAAGCCTGTGAAATTATCTTTTAGCTTTGAATTAGCGCCAGGTTTCACGTGATGTGAACAGTCACATGATGGGGATTTTAGATGCTTAAAAATAGCGTCTTTTTTACTTGATCCTTGGCAAGAAAGATACATTTTTAGTATCATTTTGTGGTTGGAAAAAAAAAAAAAA
>VZTN01001437.1:10809-22122 GCA_013400515.1 Erpornis zantholeuca | reverse complement strand
TATACTTATATGCACACATCAGATTTTAATTGTTTTTTTCTTGCACAGGCTGGAGACGGAGAAGTGATTGAGTGTATCTAGGCTGTCACCAGAGAATGAAGGAAGGGTTTACTGTGCATCCACGGAGGTAAAAATTGTTCTGATCTGTAATCGTCGGTACAGCAGGTTGACTTTGGGGTCTTGTTAGGTAATAAAGTTGCTCTATATTTTGTTGTTCAGCAATCCCCCACAGCCAAGGATTCATTATCTTCAGTTCTTTTATATTTTACTTTGAGAGCTGATGATAAAATAAATGGAAATGTTGGAAGACCCCTTGAGGAGAAAGTAGTCTGGCACATAGGTTGGTACAGCAAGACATTTGGGTATCTGAAAGGAGAGGCAAAGACCAAGGAATTTTCTTTTGTTTCCATTTTGGAAGCAAAATAGAGATTATAATTAAACTTTTCTCAAAAGCTGGTAGCAGAGCACACACACTATCTCCTTGAAAAGATTGTTTTCTTAAAAAAAAAGAAAAGTCTTTTTTTTTCTTCATTTAGATGATTTGCAATGTGTTACTCCAATGAAAAATCTGCTATTGTGGGTGGGACCTAGCCATATAAAGATGACCATATTAATGCTTTTTCTACCCAGTATGTGCATTAATTATAGGGACTTCCTTCATTTTGATGGCTCTTAAATTGCTATCATGATTAGATTCAATAAGAAGTTACACATTTGTGAAAAAATTAAAGAGAAAAAAAAAACCAGAAAAACAAGGGAAAGCCAGCACAACTGCCTTTTTCCTTCAGTTTTTTGTATGAGCTGCAAAACCATAAAGTACCTACTATTTTTACTACTAAATGCAGTATTTTCTTTGATTTGACCAATGATCATTTTTTTACTTCATATCTGTTATTTATTTTGTAATGTCTCCTTAGTTTTGTGGAGTTTTGGGGTTTCTAAATTAAAATTATTATTGCTATTAATGCCATTTCTGGCTAACTACAAAATTTTAGGCTTGGAGTTAACTAACAAATTTAAAATCTGTGCCATTCTTACTAGGCAATGGCACTTGAAGCACCCTGCTATGCAAGATGCTTTACATTTTCCAATTTGATTCCACTATTTTCAATGTGGAAATTTTTAATATGAGTAAGCCAGCACAGTGTTAGTAGGTAGACACAGAGGTAAAGAAGACCCTGTGGAATGACAGAATTTCTATGCTAAGGCCCATGTTTCACTGTCCACAGCTGTGCCAGGTACTCAAGGGTCTTCCTGTAGTTAAAGGAGAGGAACTTTAATGGTGCTTGACTCACGTGATCATATGCAAACATCTAGTTTAGAGTAACATGAATCTTATCTGAGATGATACTGGCAAAACTGACTAGCTCTCTGCCAAAAGTAAAGGGAGACTAAATTGACAAGTTGAATATTAGATGTCTATATTCAGCTGAACCATTCCTTGATTTCTGAGGGAGAAAGATGCTATCCTTTTTTTCCTTCTAACCATTTACTTGTTGGAATCCTATAGACTGCTGGCTGAGCAGCAGAGCGAATGTTACAGCAATCAAGGTTTGAAATAAAACCAAGGTCAACCAAGCCGAACAGAAACTAATGAACAAAAGATGCACTTGCTCTGGAAAGAACAGATTTTTCAATCTGGGTTGTCAAAACATCCCCTTTGAGTGTGTCTATAAATGCTATAGGTGCTTCACCATCATCAGAGGTGCAAGTTTTGCAGCTAGCTGGCTTGAAAGAAGTGTGACTGCGACATATCCTGGAACTGATAGATGAGTACATGCACAGTGGGTTAAAATTTTGCAGCTGCACAACCTCTAAGGAAGGAGCCCACAAGCTGCTAGGGGAAGCATCCATGTGGATGGAGAGCACCATAGAAAACAGGTTATGTTTTATTTGCAGCTTTTCAGAATGTTAATGACATATCCTACTACTCTCATAGAGACTGGTCTTTGCTAGGTGCAGAAATGGAACACAACTGAATTGCTTCTGTAAGATGGGTGAGTATAGAAAAGTGTTTCAGTCTTTTGTTTGCATAAAAAATCTCCTACATTTGCAGGCATGTCTGTGGGCTGAACAATGAGGCCTTACTTCCACATGAAGTTGGAAACACAGTAGGATTCAGTGCTTTTATCCCAGCAGCACTCATAATTAGATTGCATTCCTTTTGGTTGTTAAGAGATTGCATTCTTCTTGGTTCTAAATATTTACCACAGTTCAAGGTATTTTAAAGTAGAAATAAAATAGCTTGCTCTTCATCCTTCTTTTGCAGAGTACAGCCATACAGACTTCAACATATTTCAAGGTTTTTGCTGGGATGCTGAAGATCTTTCAGTGTTCAGAAGTTACAAGTGGTTCTATTAAATTCCTCTCTGCACTCAAGTCATTTCTATGAAATGCAGAAATTCTACAAAATAACAGTCTATCACTTTTGAATGATGCACAACAAAAATGTGTGTACTCTGTAAATTATGAACATTTATACTACTAGTTTCATCTAGTTCACCTATAAGTCTATCATGCTTTTTTATGGGTAGCAAAAGGCATTAGCTTGTTAGCTGTAGTCATCATGTTCCTTTGATTCCTTTTAAAGTACTTTTCACTTAGGTTCTTCTGCCTTTCCCTCTTAGAGTGTGTTTCTGATGATTAAATCTTTCATACCCTCTTGTACTCTCTGCCATCTCCATCAAAGTACTAATGGAGCACTTTCAGTTCACTTGCCTTGATAGGGCAACTTGCCCTATAGGACAAGAGGCATAGCTCTTCCTGATTTGTCTGTCTGGCCTTAAAATCTAGTGTTTGGTCTCAGAGCCAGCAAATCTTTTTTGCAACAGTTGGAATATGGGTGATTTTGGACGCTGCATATATTCCTGTTCTTGTTCTTTACATGAATATAATATTTACTTATCTTGTTGGGAAGCTTAATTCAATATTTGTATTATGCTTTGAAATCCTTAGATGCTGTGGAGAATAAATTATTGTTCATTTATTACATGCCACATTGTATGGAGTAACTTACTGTAATCTAAGCACCTTTTATTACCCATGCATTTAGAGCTAAAAATTCATGCACTATGATAGGATTTTGGTCTACCTTATGTAGCTTTTTCCCAATTTTTATTTAGACAATGAGATAAGATCAAGAAATATAAGTATTTTATAAAACATATGTATTTTTTAAAGTTTAATAGTTTCTAAAAGCTGAAAAGGCTCTGAAAGTTAAGTGATTTTTATGTAGCCATACCTCACAGAATGTATCTCCAAGTCACCCAGTATTTCATTAATATTGTCAAAACGATTTGTGCTTGAAAGGAAAAAGGAGTTTACCTTAGAGATAAATCTGAGCAACTGATATGACTTAGGTGGTCTCTTTCAGTATTTTTTCTTACGAATGAAGACTATCCAGAGTGTATTTTAATTATAAGCTGGCCCTTTTATAAAAGACATTTGCAGTTTGCTTTACATGACTTATTAAACACATAATACTAAGTTTTTATTTGCGTGAGTGACACCTACATATTGATATTGATATATATTCTGGGCTGCAGGAAGTAAAAGAACTGTATGGTGGGCTGGTACTGAATCCCCTGATATGTAAAAAAAGGCAGCTTAATTCTGTGGTGTCTAAGATCAATTCTTCGGATGTTTTTTTAGAAACCTCTTGTCTTGGTTAGGGAGACTTCTAGTCTCCAGTCTGGGGGAAACATGCTCAAAATCATTTCATGTGACACAGGAGTGGATGGCACATTCGGAGTGCATCGTGGTTTTTGCAAGTGTCATCACATACAGGGTTATTATGGTCTCTTTCAATTTGCAGTGGATGCTGGCAGCCTGGCTGCACCTCTCCTACAGCTGTGTAGCAGGGCTTGTGAGATTTTATTGCGTTGAACTATTGATTGGAGAAAAGACTTTAAAATCATGTCTTTGATTAGATGTTTCCTAACTCCAGGCAATAAACCCAGGCTGTTTTGCAATGTATAGATTAAAATTTAGAGATGCTAAAACTAGAACATGGCTGCTTATAAATTAAGCAGAAGTGGTCTTTATGAGAGGCCTCTGCAGTATCAAATCTGCTGAGAGTCTGCATACCTTTAAGGGTGGTCGCAGATGTGGCTTCATACATCAGAGAGCTCTTCATATTGTGTGCCTCCTAATAAGGCTTGGTGTTTGCTTTTGAGATCTCAGCGAGGAAAAAAAGGATCATGGTACAGCACTGCAATTTACATTTAGACTTCATTCCCTTGTTACTACTACAGAAGTAATTTAATTCTCAGTTTCATCTTCACTTCCAAAATGGCTACTCTGATATCAAGGGTAATAATTTGTACTCACAATATTTGTGTGAGCACTTTTGTTGTACATGCATGCATGATTTTATTATATACTACTGCAGTCTGCTGACTGATTTACCTGAAAGAAGAGCAGGCAGATTGGAGTGGGACTACTCTGAACAAGGAAAGAATAAGCCACTTCTTTTTCAGGACATAAGTACTACAGTAGTTGCAATTTTTATCAGTATGACAATAACACAAATAGTGGTTTTCAGAACACCACACCTTCTAACACACAATCTCCTCCACCAAAAACCTACTCTGTCTATTTTCCCATTTGAAGTAGGAGGGTTGGTGGCTGTAATGAAAACCTCCAACTGGTGAATGGGAACATTCCTCAAGGCATGAGACCGAGTAGTTCCACTGTGAGCTGCAGGCTGATCTGATCTGATCTGGCTAGGCTCAGCTGCAGCTCTTGCACAGCTCAGAAACTCCACTGAAGCCCAAGGAGTTACTATGCTTGCATAGCCACAGCAAGTGGCTTCCTAAAGTTAGCACAAAGTTCATCTAATTATTTCAGTTTTTTAAAAAGTGCCCAGGTTGCCATTCTTTGTACAATTGATGTTCTTAATGACAGACTTTTAGAAATTGGAATCTTAGAAAAAAGGAAGAAAGAAAGGGAGAAAGAGAGAGAAAGAGAGAAAGAGAGAAAAAGAGAGAAATAGAGAGAATGAAAGGAAAGAAAGAAAGAAAGAAAGAAAGAAAGAAAGAAAGAAAGAAAGAAAGAAAGAAAGAAAGAAAGAAAAAGAAAGAAAGAAAGAAAGAAAGAGAAAGAAAAAGAAAGAAAAAAAGAAAAAGAAAATAAAGAAAAAGAAAAAGAAAAAGAAAAAGAAAAAGAAAAAGAAAAAGAAAAAGAAAAAGAAAAAGAAAAAGAAAAAGAAAAATGAAAAAAAAAGAAA
Source organism: Erpornis zantholeuca (assembly GCA_013400515.1). Lineage (NCBI taxonomy): Eukaryota > Metazoa > Chordata > Aves > Passeriformes > Timaliidae > Erpornis > Erpornis zantholeuca. The sequence goes on along the minus strand of VZTN01001437.1, from coordinate 16,895 downwards.
CATGGGAAGACAGTGGATGCATAGGAAATTATCTGACAGGCTGGTGTGCAGACAGGCAAAGCAACATGCATTTATCTTTAAATGTAGTTGTGTTTGAGTAATATGCAGGAGCTTCAGTCATGACTGACACCCTGCTCTGTACTAGATGCAATGTAGTCACTTAATAAAAGTCAGTTCTTGAGTCATAATAAAGAATTACTGGAGCTTCATGTATAACTGAAGCACCAAGCACCTTACCACAATCAATTGTAAGAAAGAATTTATAATATGGTTCAAGAGGACTCTGGATACTCCTAATATAAGATAGAGTACATGGTAGTATTTTAAAATACTTTTATGGTCAAGTATCCATATGTGATCTGTAGTAGGAGATGGAGATAACTGGTTTATTAGTGTGGTAATTGAGACTGAATGATGTGGACAATATAACAGGGAAGCAAATATATATTTACTCAGAATGCTTAAATGCTTCAGTAACTTTAGTGCATTACTCTGCTAACCTCTTCCAATCTGTTAAATATGTATTGAGTAGATAATGAGGCTATATCCTCGGTAACACAAATTATTTAAAGTAAAGCAGTGGTTTAAAGCTACTAGTTGTGAATTATTCCAAAACCTTTCCCAAAGAAGTTCCCAAGATGAGGGCTGTAAATCACTGTCAGTTTAAGGAAAGAAATTGTGCTAGATTATGCTGGCTCTTTCCCATTCTTTCAGCAGTTAATTTCCATTAAAACATGGCTAAAAATATGTGAATTTTTCACAAATATTATTTCACTGTGGAAGTATTTACTGTATTCTACAAAGTGTTGCTAGGTTCTTGTCTTGAAAAAGCCTTCAAGTCACATGAAGTCTCCTCATCCAGACAAAAATGATAGTGTAAGAAGAGCTGACAGTCTCTTCTTTGGCATTTACCTTGCAGGCTGTGCATTAGTGAAAGGATGCCTTTTTTCCTGCCCCACAAATAGCAAATGGAAATGTTCCAGATTGATTTTGATTTCTCCTTTAAAGGTGACTGAAGTATTTTCAACGTAATTGCAGTAGCTTTTGAAAATATTACTATAATTCACTGTCTGTGTATTTTTTCAATACAGACCTTCTCCTATGCATCCATGGATTGCCTATGAAATGGTCTAAACTGAATTAAGAAGAAAAACTGAGACCAGATATGGTGAGGAAAGGAATTAACTATAATACTATTATGTTAATGAAAGTTGAAGTTTGGTTTAGCAAAAGATATTTTCCTTTAGCAAGCCTTTTCTTTCTTTATATGCACTTAAATGATGCACCTAGACAATTATTTAGCCCTAGAATCACAGAATCTGCTGAGTTGGAAGGGACCCATAAGGATCATCGAGTCCAACTCTTGGCCCTGCACAGGACACCCCAGGAGTCACACCATGTGCCTGAGAGTATTTTCCAAACACCTCTTGAACTGTGTCAGGCTGGTGCTGGGATCACTTCCCTGGGGAGCCTATTCCAGTGCCCAGCCACCCTCTGGGGGAAGAACATTCGCCTGACACCCAAATTAAACAACCCCTGACTCAGCTTCATCCATTCCCTTGGGTCCTGTCACTGGTCAAGAGAGTGAAGCTATCGGTACCTGCCCCTCTTCTTCCCCTTCTGACAGTGTGGAAGACCACAATGACGTCTCCTCTCAGTCTGCTCTTCTCTAGGCTGAACAAACCAAGTGACCTCGACTGCTCTTCATAATTATTTGTCAAATTTTTTCATTATGCAGTGTAGATTAATAGAGATCAAGATACCATAAAAGAAATTCCTAAGGGTAGATGCTGTCTTAAGCACATGGTTAGACTACAAAAGATAGAGGGGCATGATGCTGAAAACTTCTGAACATCTTCAATTTCTTTTGATGTCTGTATAACATACATATTTTAATTTCTTTTATCTGCTTGTTTGTTTTAATACAACTACAATAATGAACTGATGGTCAAGCCAAAATTCATTCGCTTCAAACTATAACTATATTTTCAGCTGCGTGAAGAAGGAGAAGATAATGTCTCTTTTCTGCCAATACACCTTCATCTCTGTTTTGAGCTGTGTTAAAATTAGGAAGGACTTTCCTTGCATTTCTAGAAAAGAAATATTTTCTTCAGGTCTTTAGAGCTTCTCATAGGCAGGTGGATCACAATTTTCATGTGACCATTTTCTTTCTCAGGGAAACACCCACGAGTATCAACAAACCTCATAAAAAACCCCATGCTGTTCTTAATAAACCTGAGACTTCCTTCAGGCATAGAGCTGTCCATTATCTGGCATTTCATTCTGTGCATGGATCATAAAGCCTTGTTTGGCCACCATTTGGAATATATTGCATTTGGCTTTCCTGTATTAAGTCCTCATATTTAACATTCTAAAGACTTGTATGGAAATCCTGCTATGGATAATTTTTGGAGTGCTACCATGCAAGAGGGCTGGGGCAACCAAAAATATAAAAGGAAAACAATATTTTAAATGGTAGTTTGTTAGGCATAAAGAAACTTGTTGTTTACTTTTCAGTATTAATTCAAAAGTTGGATGTCCTTCTTCAAGTTGGCTCATTTTCTCCTGTGGCCCCAACCGATCACTTTATTGAATGCCATTTGGCCCCACCAGTGTTCAAAATTCTTAATTATCCATTCTAGGATTCTGACATTGTGTTTTCCTTCTTGACATTCACATACTGTAAATATAGCTCTATCCAGGATGAATTCCACTTAGCAGACATTGCTTGACAGCTCTAGTAAATTCAGAATGATCTATTCATTCATCAATATGTGTAGAGTTTCCATTAAGCTCAATAAAATTTGTGTACAGCAGTAATAATTGGAGTCTTTTAACACTGTAGTATCTTACTAATTGCCAGGGAGGTTTCACCAGTGAACTGAGATATCTCTCTACCTTTTAAGGCTCTAGGAGTGTCAAAGTGGTCATCAGCACTGGTGAGGCTGCACCTCAAATTCTGTGGCTGGTTTTGGGGCCCTCAATGCAAAAAGGATATTGGGGTGCTGAAGCATTTCTAGAGAAAGGCTGGTGAACGGTCTAGAGAGTAAGTCATATGAGGGGATGCCAAGGCAAGTGTTTAGCCCAGACAAAAGGAGGCTCAGGGGGACCTTACTACTCTCTACAACTCCCTGAAATGAGGTTGTAGACAGTTGGGGGTCATCCCCTCCTCCCGAGTGTAAAAGCAATAGAAAAAGAGAAAATGGCCTCAAATTGCAAGAGAGGAGGTTTAGATCAGAGAGTGAGAAAGAATGGAACGGGTTGCCAAGCATTGGAACAGAGTGTCCAGGGAAGTGGTTGAGTCACCATCCCAGGAATTATTTAAAAGACAAGTAGATGTGGCACTTTGGGACATGGTTTATTGGTAGCCTTAGCAGTGCTGGGCTAGCAGTTGGACTTAACAATTTTAAAGGTCTTTTCCAAACCAATATATAAGCAATTATATATTTTATGATTTGACAAATAAAAATAAGGAACATTTAATTTTCTTATGGGAGTATCTTTGATGGAAGAGCCTCCTTCTGCACCTCTTGGCTGGTGTGTCTGTCCCAATTTGCTGTAACCCTTTCCTAACCTATAGTGCGGAGTACACGTCCCTGTTGACCCAAGCTGCAAATGCTTGACAGTTGCAGGATAAGGGTGCTAAAGCTTGTAGTTGCCCTGCTCAGACTGCAGGTGTGTCTCACTGCTTGCTTAGAAACATCCTCACATTTACACTCTGGAATGGAAAGGTTAGGAGAAAGAGTAGAAGTACCTAATAACTTCATATTGTGGCCTAACACAATTTGACCATGTTTTTGTTGCAAAGGTTAATATATTCAACTTGGATTTGTTGAATCATGTAAAGTAATATTTCACAACATGCTCCAGGAAAAAGAAAAGAAAAGAAAAAAAAAAAAAAAAGAAGAGTATATATGGTTAGCTGGTTTTATAGGACTAAAGAATGCCTGAAGATCTTTGTAATGATTTTTGTGTGACAGAATCAGTCAAAGTTAATGATTTTGCAGGCCTCGGTTGTGGTTATATTAAAAATAATTGCATTACCCTTGCACAACTCATTTCTGTTGCTATATAGTTTAAATATTTTATGCAGTTTTTAAGGACTGATCCTATTCTGAGGTGGGGAAAAATGCAATAATCTGTGCCATTTCTTCCGTCTCAAACCACAAGGAAATTTTCTGGTATCACCATTATTGAGATATTCACCAATCAGCCTTCAGAATCTTCTGGTTTTGAATTATTTGTCTTATCACTTATGGCTGTTTTTTTAAAATATCTACCACTTATGATCAACTTGAGTAAATTTTTGAAGACCCCAATCATCATATATTAAACAAGTGTGAAGTTTGAATAACTAAAATCAAGTCAAGGCAAGTCAAGGTTTTTGTCCTGTGGAGGGACTTCATGAGCTGGGTGATATGCAGGTATATATGTATAAAAGTCTGAATGGGTGATGTGCAAGGATGTTTATCATTGTGCTTGTTGTAAGAGCCTTAAGAAGCAGAAATTTTGTTTGAAAAATGGTCTGCTGAACCTTTAAGTACTTACTCAGAGAAGCTGTTTATTACTTATTCAAGTGAATTATAAAGGCCAATGGATACCAAAAGTGTTTCAAGAACTCAGAATGAGAGTGGTGGAAATTTTTGCATCTCATAGTCAGAAGTTTTTCTTTTTCCATTAATATATGCAGTCAGTTTGTGATACTATTTCAGCTCTATCACTTCAGCAGTAGCTAAAGTAAAGAAAATGTAGGTTTGCAAACTTGAAAAATTGTGGGATATACAGCAGGAGGGGAATAGAAGATATGAACAAGAAAGAAGTTATGGAAAGAGGCAATTTTGAACTAGTTTAATGTCATTAATTAATATTTGGTTCTTAGTGAATTCTCAAAAAACCTCATATATCCTAATGATTACTGGACATCACAATGTATCTGTGGGTTATAAGGAAGGGGAAGGGCATTGCAAAGAACTCAGAATGATGCATGGAAGAGGTAACGGAGTCTCTATGGAAATATTCTTTCAAAAATAGAGACAAGTATAATAAAACATATCATTCATAGTGCACTTTTTCACTTCACATTTTCTGTAGACATATTGGCATCACTTCTATGAAAGCATGTGAAATATTAATGTATTAATATTTGATATGGATAAGGCAAAGGAGGAAAAGCCTCAAGGAGGAAAAATTAAGGTAGTTGGGCAAATTTACAGAAACACTTTACCCAGGACTGGCATTTAAGCTTTGTCCTGGGCTGTGCTCAAACCTCTAGGCCACAGCTCTCCTGGGATATCACATATTACGTATGGATGAGCTTTCAAAGTGACCTAAAAGATAGGCACTTGTACTCCCTCTGAAAGGCAAAAGGATTGAGTATCCTAATATCCCAAAACCTTTCTTAAAATCTCATCTTAACACATGGTCTTAACCACTTCATCACAGTCACTAAATAACAGCAGGTACTTGTTAACAGCATGTGTATTAGTCACTGAAAATAATTTATCCCTGCTTTGGGGCTCCTCTAAAGAAATTATACCTCTCCATTTCTCTGCTTTCTCTATATAACACCTGAGAAATAATTGTTTTCATTTTTCTTTGCCTCATTGATTGTAGAATAAATAATCCATGAATAACTCCCTACCCTCATTATTCTACAGCATCTGGTGAGCAATAACTTTTGGTTCAGCTTTTTAAGGGCGATGGCAGGAGGGATGGAGAAGGATGGAAAAGGAGAGTCAGACTCTTCCAATCCCTAAAACATAAGGCTGGGATACAGCCAGGTTGTCTCAGTCATCTCTCGTAGGTGAAAACCATAGTGATACTTCAATGCAGCTAGCTTCCTGGCTCGCTCTCGGGCTGAGAATTAATTACCAAATGGCAACATCTGCATTAGAGGCTCCTGCAGCCCCAGCTCTCTGCAGGCGGGATGATGCTACCTCCCCACCAGATCTAGGACCGCTCGGAAGACTTGCCTGCTGGCCACCTGTCTGGGATCCCGGCAGGCTGGAGCTCGGGGAGCCGCGGTGTGCGGAGGAGCGGCGGGGAGGGCGGCAGGAGCCGACCGCGGGGCGAGCAGGGACGCGGCG
>VZTN01001435.1:73820-90971 GCA_013400515.1 Erpornis zantholeuca | reverse complement strand
TAAAAATTTTTTCCTTTTTAAAAAAAAAAAAAAAAAAAAAAAAAGCACAGAGACCAGACACTTAAAATGTTTGATTGAAAATTCAGTTGCAAGCAAACATGGATAGTCTGTCATAAACATAGGTAGATGGAATGCCTTTCAGAATTTTTTAAAATTCAGTTTTATGGTATTTTTAGCAACCCCAAAACTGTTACTATTAATCTGGAACATGGTCTGGACTATCCAGGTTGCATTTTCTCTTGCTAGGTAAATACATGGCTTGTTTTCTGATTTGTTAATGTAACTGCATAATGTATTTTTTGATGGGGTGGGTGTGGTTTTGTTGTGCTTTGGTTTTGTTTTTTCCCGAGTGTGCTAGACCTGTACAGAGTACAAACAACTCTTGGGAAGACTGGCTTATGTAGCAGAGACATACAAACTAAAGGGAAAGCTTGAAAGTTTTTTTGTTAGTTTGCCACTTTTAGACTACTGAAACTTCAGCAAAAATATTAGGACTAATTATCCTAGAATTCAATTTTAATTCCTATCTCAGTCATGACTGCTTGTTGAAGATCATTGGCGATGCTCTAGATTTGGTCCTAAATAATACATTGAAGGTGGAATTGAAGGATCTTAATATTTGAGTTTCTGGAGCAGTGTCTTCCATACTTAAGAGCTGAGCTTAAATGCAGAATTGTAAATACCCTCTAGAAACACCCTTTTGCAAAAGCTCCAAGAAGCCTTTTATTTTTTTGGTGTAATTGCTAGAAATGCAGAGAGTTTATTTTTGCCAAAGAAATTTAATCCACCTTTTTTTTAAAGATTGTTTTCATATGGAGTTGCTCCTTTAAGAATTCAGTTCCTATTTACTTATTTCAGTAAATACTGGTTTGTGAAAAGCATTATGAAATTACTGGCTATGCTACTTTACAGCCTACCTAACAAGCTGCAAATTTTAGATTTCTTTTTCTGGGTGCTGGACTCTTCTGAAAACGTGCCCTGATACTAATACTGAACCTTTCAAAAAATACAGCTTTAGTTATTTTGTCTGCACTTTTGGCTGTCTTCATCACTGCTTTAATTTGATTTGGGTCAAAATATTTTTCTTGCCTTTAAAATACCGCATTAGGGTTTTTCTTGGGAGTTTTTTTCATCTGTTTAATGTGGGTCTTGAAGCAGGTGTGAAAACAAATCTCTTTCAAGGCAGCTATATCAACACATCAAAAACAGCAGCAAAGGGAAGCACTCTGATGTTTTTTCTCTAGATGACCCATATGCTATCAAGATGCATTTGAAGTACATGTGCTGTCCTATGGAAACTCGATTTTTTTCAATATTGACAAAACTTTCCAGCTATGTTTAATGCAAAAGCCTGACTACTCTTACACAGTGCTGTGTGTAAGAATAATATGTACCTATGATGGTACACTGTTTATTTGGGGGGAAATCCCTTCTTACGTAAAAATAAATGTGGTGTTTGGCACAGCAGGTCCCTTGGTATTAGCTCTTTACTAAGACATCAATTAAGCTCCTGAAGTAGAGTTTTCCAGGGCCTCTGTGGCACTGTCCTTCTTTCACTTCTCTCATGGAGTTAACCCCAGACTGCTGGTCTTGTGCTCTGTGCCTGTGAACCCTGATGGAATTGTTGTGGCAGCTTCCTGAGGCCAGTGACTGCTACTGATATGCAATTCATCTTTCTCCTCTCTAGTTCTTTCTTTGTGTTTTGTGGATTCGAGTTTGTACTGTTTAGTGCATATTAGACTGGACTATTAGAGATTAATGACTCAAAGCATTTGTCCATTTGTGGAGGTGTCAGTGTATTTTGCTGAGGCCAGGTTTGCTTCCCTGGAGGGAGAATGTGACTTTTTGTGTGTGTAATGGCCAGTCTGCATAAGACAGAGGGTGAAGCCACAAGCCAGGCTTTGAGGCATTTAAGAGGCAACTTCTGCAAGGTGAGATGGTCCCTCTTATGATGTTAATTGCCCTGCCTTCATGGGCTTTATGACATTGCATTTAAGCAACTTTTTTCAGGTTTATTTTAAATGTGTGGTTTTCTTTTAGTTGACTGCATGTTCCTTTAACACAGATATGCTCTTATTTTTTGCTAGTTCACAGCATTTTATGCAGCACTTTATAAGGCAAAAAGATGGTTAAAGTGTTAGTACAGCATGAAAGAGCAACCTTAATGATTAAAAGTACTGATCAGTTGAACTAAAAAAAAGAAAGCAGTTAAAAGTATTTAGACATAGGAGCTATCCAAGTTTGCCACATATGTCTTCAGGGAAATAATGGTTTCTTGAGAGAGTATCAGAAGAAAATATTAACAGGAAAATGAAGCACAGAAAATTGAATTATAGGTTAATGCTCTTCAACTGAAACAAGTGCTAGAAGATCTACTGATTAGATAGAGCTGTGACTTCAAGGATGAGCTTTAGAAGAAATATGGGGACTTTAAAAGGTGTATCAGAAAGACAGCCTCCACAATCTCTAGTGTGTTGCATAACTAAATACTTAGTATGTAAAGCCTAGGGGATTATTTTCTAAAATATTAAACCTTTCAAAAAAACCCAAGTCCTCATTAACCTTTTAGAATTGCTTGGAAGCTCTGGCCAATACGTAGAAGCTTATATGAGGCATCTCACAATACACCTCTGGAAATAGCCCTACAGTACTGGTTAATAATACTATATAATAATTCGATTGGTAGTCCATTGATATCTTCATTAGCACTTATTTCCAGGTAGTGTAAGAATTTTTTTTTCTTTCCCCAGTTCATATACAAAGAGTAGAGCATATACCTGTAATTGGCCACTATTGAAATGTATTAAATGCACAGTGTTTTCCTATATGTCTCATTCTGCTAAATTGTTTCCCTCCCCTGTGATTTTTCCTCCAAACTCTTCTTACTAAATATTCACCTCAAACTATGGAGCAAAACATTTCTGCTGAAGGAAGACAGCATGCATTAAGCTATTAATATCAGTCTGATTTAGAGGCACATGCCTAGAAAGATAAAAATTAATTCTTGTTATGACTGTTTTGGCATCAAGAAATGTTATTGTTTTTACTTCTCAGTCAGTGGGGAGAAAGGAATGCTACTTTAAAAGACTGCTTTTAGCACCTAGGTTAATACAATACCCTGCTTCAACTGGAAGATGATATATGAAGATGTAAATATTTTTAAATGGTGCATGAAAAAGTCACTGAATCCAATAAGGAACTTCTTCCTATTTCTGCTTTCAGGTGGCTCTCATAAGGGGAGTAATACAGCTTCAAATTACTCAAAAAGGGGAGAGATTTATAAGTATATAACACTACATAAAGATATATTTATATAGGCTGGTTGGCATATGTTACTGAAACACTCTGTTCTTCTGGAAATCTCAGCATTATGGAAATAGTCTAAATTTGTAGATGCTTTAGGGTCTACATTTAGGTAGATTTCTCCACTTCTTTAAACAAGTCTTTGTGCAAGGCTGTCTATAAGCAGTTAAGTCCCTTTAAAATGTATTGTTCAGGAAAGTGGATTTCTCTTAGTCTACTTTTGTTATCTATCCTAAAATGACTGTGCTGTCATTCTTTAGGATTAATCAATAGATATCATATGGAGCTGTAAAGGGGTACCTTTCTGCTAGGTGAAATTTTGCTACAATGAAATATTACTCTTGCAAGAACTTGTAGGTCAGGGTCTTTTTCCCCTGTGCTGAAGATGAAAAATAAGAATAAATCTGAAAGTGAGATTCTCTTAATGCAGTACAGCAGGTTTGCATTTCTGGCCTCTCTCTTTCCTTCCTTAAGCTTTTTATGAATACTCTTGGAAAATGTCTGAATCTCAGGCTTTATAAAGAATTTCATTTAATCATCTGGGAGATGCCAAACTTTTGTTGACATCTGATTTTTCTGTGTTATTTGTGCTTTGAGAAGTATTGTTTTGGGGTGTTATGCTTATGTCTATATTGGTAAATTAAATAAGTCTATGGGTATGTCATGAGTACAGCTGTACTGTGTCAGCTAGCCTTAATGACAGAACACTAAACTCTTAGTCTTTAAAAATATAATTGCTATTTCTAAGCTGGCATTTGGGAGTAGTTTCTGAACATTGCCAATCCCTGAATTGTGCCCAAGAATAGTTTGGGAGAGCACTCTTTAGTTCAGGCCAAAAACCATGCCAGACAGGGCTGTTGTAACAATTAAAAGGACAGATAATTGAATTCCAATGCTGTGGAACACTTCCTAGTACTTCTAATGAAATAGTACATGTCTAGCCAACATAATAAGCTAAAAAGTGTTCTTGTTTCATACATTTCAATGGGTCAGTTAAATTTAGAATTGCCACATATGGGGGCACTCACAAACTGCCTTAACAAGGAAACATTTAATGAGTTTAAACTGTAGACAAAATAATTGACACAGCCTTGAACAGGTCAGCAGTTCACTTGTGTGGCAAATCAACTCATGATTTTGTAAAATAGCTTGTTTTCTTTGTTTTCATTTATCTTTCATTTGTTTTCTGTTAATGTTCTGTTTCGCTACCTTAGACTATTTCAAATGTCATGGTGCTAAGAGTTGGAGGAAAGTACCTTTGGACTCAGGATTTACAAATAGAGAATGTATTGCAGATAAAATGTTCCTATTTATTGGTATTTTGTTCAGGCTCTAGGTCTTTTAAACCTGTTTGGTAGGAGCAGAAACTGAAATCTCAACTTCTGGCTCTTAGCTACCAATATATGACAACATATATCTTATGTAAAATTGTGATCAAATATATTTCCTGACTGCTGTACAAATTTCAAGTGTTTATATAGCATGCATTCATGTTCAGTCCTTAAATGTTCATCATTGTTTCTTGAGCACATAATTGGTGCAATTATAAGAAGAATTTTATAGGACATAATCAACTGCTATAACTGATACACTGCTATCATACAGAATTTGTTAAAAAATAGAAAATGTTAACCTTGCTCTGGGACTTTGTCTTTACCTGTTTATACCACAGAAGCTTGTTATCCCTGCTCTGCATATTATACAGACATTAAGTTTCTGTTTTTAAGGGGGAAACATGAGATTATTCTCTTGATTTTTTTTTTTTTAATATTTGATATGCCTTTGAGTCCCAAAATTTCTGTGAAGAGCTGATGAACAAGAATGGTCTGAAAGCATTATGGGCTAATAAATATATGGCTTTCAATTAGCTCTTCAGTGTATCATCAACTATGAGAGGCAGAATATTTTGAGGGAGCGTAGATTTATAGTGTAATGAAAACCTCAGCGACCATAGTTTTCTAACAAAGGATTTCTGGAGTGATAAAGGGCCACTTGGGGGGAAAAAAAGAAATCTTTGAGAAAGGCAGGAGAGAAAGGAAAGATTTGAGTATGGTTTTATAAATGATTTAAATATACTGTTACAAGATGCAGTCAATCACATTTCCAGCATCAGAGCATCAGCACCAGAACTCCTTGGTCTGACTGCATGCTAGCTGTGTAAGATAAACAAAGCTTAAACTTTTCTCTTGACCAAAAGCAACTGTACAGGGGATAGTACTAGGAACCTCCTTTGCACAAGCGAGGAGATTTGGAAAATTAGACCATCAGTGAGCTTGAGGAGAAAGCTGGGAGCCTCTGTTTACAACAGCAGTGCTAATTGGTTTGTGAAACACACTTCTTTGGCATTGCTTTGAAAAATGTGGAATCTGCCAGAAACAGGCTGCTGCAGAGCTTTTCTCTTTTTTTCTCTCTCTCTTTTTTTTTCTTTTTTTTTTTTTAATACTGCAAAGAAAACAAACAAAAACAACCCTCAGGCACTTAGAAAAAGTTATTTTGCCTCTACAGATCAATCCATATATCTGGAGCAAGAGCTCTCTATTACAGACTTATGCATGCACTTGTCATGTATCAGCACTTCCCTGGTTGCTGTCAAGATGTTTTTAATCTTAAACTGGATGGCTTGACCTGAGGATGCTTGTCTTCTGTATTCCAAATGCATAGACATTGCCTAACCACAGCTGACCTCCTCTCCAGAGACTGATAGAAAGGTGAGGGAAGGAAAAGCATTCTTAGAAAAAAGCAGATCTTTTTGACACCCAGGATTCACAACATAATATTGCATGAAAGCTACATCAGAGACGACCTGGAAGGAGTATTCAAGGAGATATTCACAGCAAGGGTCTGGAGCAATAGCTTCTAACCTATGTACTCAAAGGAGTCGTAGTGTTGCATCAACATCCCATGGAGAAGTATAGAAACAGTCCAGAGACTGTCACTTTAGGATTCTTGCATTTAAAATAGCTTATATTCAACTACAGGGGATAAATACACAATTATTTTACAGAAGATGGGGTTTTATTTAGCAGAATTGGGCTGTCATTGGGATGCTTGAAATTCAACAAGCAGGGAAGAGATGACAAAGGGAATGGTATCTTTCAGCATTGCTGTTTTGAAACTTTAAAATGCATGCAGTACTGAAAAAGGAAGTTCTTACATATTGGCAAGTAGTACTGCAGTTTATTACTGTATATCTTGTTAAAACATGTTGGCAGTATCCTAGTCAGACTTGGCAGTAAGATATTCCACACTTCATGTGAAGCCTTCATTTTATCAGAGTATAACATAATGATTTAAAGAGTTATGACATTCAACATCACTGATTGTGAGATCACTTTAATAATTCTCTTTATGCCAGGATAGGAAATTTGTTAACTTTATTAATACCTTATCTTGCACACCCGTCCTTGTGAGCTGACATTTTATGAAAAGTAATTCATTAAAATTCTCTGTTTTCAGTTCTTTTCCTTCTGGGTGTATTAGGTATAAAGTTTAAAATCATACTTGTAAGAGTGGAAGTTGGCTAAATGAGAATTGCCTTTAAGATTCTGTTAATTTGTGTCTTAATAGCATACTGTTTTTTTCAGGTAACTATTTCTTCTCCTTGCAGTCAGTAGATGAGGATAAACAGGCTGACACCACAACAGAGTAGATGATGTTCAAATGAAATAATCCTGTGTCAGAATGAACGGTGATGGAATAATAATCTGAATTCTTTCTGTTGAAGAGTGTGAGGTAACAGAAATATATATTTGATAGGCCAAGCTCTCTTTGATGTGTAGTGGTGCCATGGCTAACCCCAGCCAGCAACCAGGCACCATGCAGGTGCTCACCCAGTGGGATGGGGTAGAGAATAGGAACAGGAAATGAAAACTCGTGGTTTGAGATAAAGTCAGTTTAATAGGGAGAGCAAAAGCTACAGGCACAGAAGCAAAGCAAATCAAGGAATTAATTCATCACTTCCCACGGGCAGGCAGGTGTTCAGACACCTGCAGGAGAGCAGGGCTCCATCGCATGCAGCAATGGTGACTTGAGAAGACAAATGTCCTCGCGTCAAACGTCCCCCTGCCCATTTCCCTCTCCTTCCCCCGGCTTTATAAACTGAGCATGATCTCCTATCATATGGAATATGTCTTTGGTCAATTGGTGTCACCTGTCCAGCTGTGTCCCTTTCCACCTCCTTGTGCACGCCCAGCCCCCTTGCCAGTGTGGCAGTGCTAAAAGCAGAAAAGGCCTTCACGCTGTGTAAGCTCTGCTCAGCAGTAACAAAACATCCCTGTCTTATCAGCACTGTTTCCAGCACAAATCCAAGACACAGCCCTGTACTAGCCATGGTGAAGAAAATTAACTCTACCCCAGCTAAAGCAAGGACAAATTGCTAGCTTTAGGCTCAATCAGACTTATTCTCTAATATAAGAGGGTGTGATGGTGTTTTTGCCTAGGCATGCATTATCTAACAACCCCATGTGGAACAGGTCATATAAATTATATAGACTATTTTATCGTCAATTTGAAATAACTGAGAAGCTATTCATGCTTCATTTTTTTAGTAATGAAGCATAGTTAAGGTATTATATCAGTAAGATAAAACTTAGAAGTGACCATTTCTTTCATTACAATTTTGGGCTTTTTTAAGGAATAAAAGAGAACAGAAAATAGCATTTGATACACATCAAACCTGTTAAAATGCATTGACTGTCCTTCAGCCATTTTTTCTTCATGGGATCTGGAGTGGGTGGGGAATGGATGGGTTGTTGGAGGCACTTTCATGTAGGATAGGGTTTGACTGAAGTTTAATATAATACTTGATCCCAGTTTAAGCCTTCAGATTTATCATGTGTTGTGCTACCGTACCTGAAGCAGTTTCTGTTTCCATTAAGAGCACAGATCCTGTGCCGTTTCTCAGGGAGCAGAGGGTAAATGATGAATATATCTTGCTGGTTACAGCAGCTCTTGCAAGAGAAGAAATGTATCTCATCTTTGAAGCTTATTTTCAGTAGGTTTTTCTGCATGCCAGTCTTGTCAGTTTTTCCCCTCTGCAGTAAGAAATGAGTTTGGATGCAATTATCCTTGCTGTGGAGACCCAAACAAGTATGTCTAAGGGGTAAAGAAGCAAAAAGAAAGCGTGACAGAGGAATATCTCTTAACTTGAAATATCTCTTATCTTGGCCCTCCTTCATATTACAATGTTGCATTGTAACTACAAGTGCTACAAGTCACGCTACAAGCATGACAAGTGATGCCACCCAAAATGTGACAGTAAAAACTTGCTCTGCAGTTGAAGGAGCTCTAGAGTTGTGTGTTCTTAAAGAATGAAAGTACATACAAAATACATAAAATTTATTCAGTAATTTTTTCTGTTTTCTTTTTTGAAGACTTCTCCCATGATAAATGAACCTAGTATTAATTTCTGCTTGCAACAGAGTAGCTGTGTTCTGTGCTTTACTTGTAACATCTTTTTGTAGTATTAGTACTAACTTTGGAAAAAAAGCAGTTTGCTTTCCTATATTCTATATAGTGTGAGTAAAATTCCTACTGGTATTATTGAATGCATGAAACGCCTTAGGTGGAGGGGGAATGTAGAGGAAAAGCAAGCTGTCCGCTACCAGAGGCTGGAGAGAATGCAGGAAGCCTGCCTTTCCTAATTCTTACTATAGTTAACAGCCCATATGTTCAATTGCCAACTCAGCAGCAGGAAGAGGGGGCTGCAAAGCCAGGAATAGGCTTTGTCAAGCAGCAGACCTTGCTAGAATGGCTAGTTGCCGTCTCCTTTGATGTAGGTAAAGGAGATGGTCTTAGCAGCCCTTTTTTTTTATTTTAAACAAAAAGAAAAAAACCTAAATACACTGTAATCTGCAGGTTGTAAGATTTGTCACATATGTCAATCCATTTTCTATTCAGACTACCATTGTGGAACAAAAATCTCCTGTGTACAAGTGGTTTGAAATGTTAAATTGCAAGGCCAGCAGGAACTGAATTCTCAGTGGTACTGAAATGATTATCTAGCACAGAATTGTCCTTAGCCAGATTGGTCTCTCTTGTAATGTCTATCAGGGAATTCTTTTGGCCCTTAAGGTGAGAGTGGAAATCTTCCCTAGGACAGAATTAGCATCAAGTCTGCACATTCAGGAATATGTTGTGTTGCATCACAGAACCAATTAGTTTGGAAAAGGCCTCTGAGATCAAGTCCAGCTTATGACCAAACACCACCTTGTTAACTGGATCAGTGCATTAATGCCACATCCAGTCTTAAACACTTCCATGGATGGTGATTCCACCGTCTTCCTGGGCAGCCCATTCCAACGCCCAATCACCATTTCTGTGAAGAATTTCTTCCTACTGTCCAACCTGAACTTCCCATGGTGCAGCTTAAGACTGTGCTCTCTTGTCATGTCACTGGTTACCTGGCAGAAGAGACCAACCCCCATCTGGCTACAACCACCCTTCAGGGAGTTGTAGAGAGCAGTAAATCTCCCCAAGCCTCCTTTTCTCCGGGCGAAACAACTCCAGCACCTTCAGCAGCTCCTAACCCTTCACCAGCTTCACTGCCCTTCTCTCCAGCACCTCAGTGTCCTTCCTAAATTAAGAGATCCAAAACTGAACACAGAATTTTATGTGCAGCCTCACTCGTACTGGGGGATCAGCACTGCCTTCATCCTGCTGGCCACACTATCCCTGACACAGGCCTGGGTGCCATTGGCCACATGGGCACACTGATGGCTCATGTGTCCAGTAAATGTGCAATCTGTCTTCCTGAAATTCTGCACTTTAAGCAATGACTCAGGACTTTTCTCATTATTTTCACTGAATTATGCTTGGAACTAAGCTAATTTTGTTTCTGATTAGTTTTTTTTTTTTGTCTTTCCCATTCTTATCCAGCAAAGTTGATACATGACAAAAAGCAAAATTCAGTGTCAAAGAATGGTGTGGTTTCAGTCTGATGAGGTGATGCAAATAGATTTGAACAAATTAACAGGAAAATAACAAGTTAATAGGACAATAAAATATGCTAACTGGCACTTGAGATCAGCACTGAAGGCTTTGAGAATCAAAGGAAATCATATATCAAATTTAAGATCATCAACAAAGATGTGCACTTGGATGTTTCCTGGAATGAACTTTAATAAGTTCTGAAATAGTTAACTAACTGGAGAAAGAAGTAGTAGCTTTGTAAAATTCATATTATAAATTTATAAGCTTTATAAGTAGTGGGAAACTGCATTGGTGATTTATTTTGTGGAGTGGGTTTCATCTATCTAAATTGAATATCAATGTGAATTTACCACAACAAAAGGGGAAGAGAAAAACTGAAGGCAGTAAAATATCAAATTCTGTAATTTACTAAAGCACCTCAATGATGCCTACTTCTCCTGGTATGATGTGGCTGTCCTGGGCAATCAAGGACAAGCAAGTCACTTGCCCCTTGTAGAAGTTTGTTCCCTACTCCCATTCACAGCATGGCTGAATTTAAATCGGGATTTGATATTTGTGTGTTTCATCTTGTTTAATGTAACCTTTGAAACAAGGTAGTGTTTCTAACTGAATTTGCCTGATGCTCACCAATCTTCCTATGGTAACTTTTTGTCTTCTTGGTAATGGGGGCTAGGGAGTGGGGGAATGTTTGTTTTTTTTTTTTACTTAAACCTTAGAACCGAGGAAAATTTGAAACCTTGAAGAAGAAATCTGCAAATCTGGTATAAGAACTATTATTCACTAATTATGGTGCATCAAACAAAAATCTGAGTGTTTATTGTGTTATAAAGTGGAGAAGGAAAAAAAAATCAAGAAAAAGGTATTAGAAGAATAGAAACAGGGAGACTGTTATGCTGCTACACTTAAACTTTGTGTTTCTTATTGGGTGATCTCTCTGTATTTAGCAAATAAAACTTTTTGGTTTCATTTTGGGTCATTGTTCTTGAAAGTCTTTATAACAAGAACTTTCTTTAAAAAATAAGTCGGAAATTATAGGGAGGTGGTGTTTCTTCATCCTTTTGTTCTTACCATACACTCGTGAGGAAGTTCTACATACAGGAGGACTACTCCAGTGAAGGTGGCTAAATTGTCTCAGTAATTTGAGAGTAATCCAGACAGGATCAGTATGACACGGGTCAGCATTTTCCTAGTTTTCGAGTTCTCTGACTTTATGTAGCTGGTCCAGCTTGTAAGTGGGATCTCATTCTACTCTACTTTTGTGGAAATCCATGACTCTTACAAAAATTACTGCTTTTTACAGTCTTGAACTCTTTAAAAAATCTTTCCTGGCATATTGCAGGGGCTGCCTTCTCAAATACACTTCAGATGTTTCTTGATCAGGTAACTAGACATCTGTTGCCATACAGTAACACAGCCATACCCAGACATTGTGAACACAAGCAGCACCTGAAAAAAAAAATTGGAGGATGTTAAGTGCATTTGGAATGCATTTTGAAAATGTTCAGATACCCTTCTCATAAGATGATGCCTTTTATACCTCTTGTTATACCTCCCATTCCAACCACCAAGGGAAAGAAACATGCTCCATATAGTTGCCTTGTTTTAACACTGCAGCTTTAAGATACCAAAGTTTGACATTTAGTTTCTGAAATTAAATTGTTATTGGTATCAAGTCATAAAACAATCCTTGAGACACTCAGTTGGAAACTGACTGTGCAGTGCAGCCTTTTGAATATGTCCTGTACTTGCAGTGAAGATATAGGCTTATCCATAGAAAACTTTTGAGGACATATTTAATACATAATACATTTTTATACTATTGCAAACACCTTAGTACAGCAGATTTCTGTCACTTGGTTATGTAATGCATGAACAGTGCCCTCATTACCAGCTCAAATGGGGAAATTAAATCCATTTGACAATGGATTGTTCTTTCTAGTACTAGCATTACTAGTACCAGTGAAATGTCTTCTGACAGGAGTAATGTAACTTGAAGTCTTTCATTTGTGAAAATTGAAGAGGCTTGTGAAAATGAGTTCTAGCCCTTCATTTTGGCTAGACAGTGACTAAGACTTTGCTTGGTCTGTTCATTTGAATAGCTTTAAACCTCCTGATTACTCCTGTAAGTTACTACTTATTTAATTAAATATAGGGACTTAGATTTTTGTCTACTTTTTATTAATATTTCAACAAACCTTCCGTGTCCTGAGATGAAGGTAAATTTATTAAATACTTGGGCATTATAGTGAGAAAAGCTACTTGAGTACACGAACCAGAAATGCTTCTCAAGTAGAGAAGAACTAGGTCATTGTTTTGTATTTTTTAGTCTAAGAAATGCTTGTTCTAGTCTCAGAGAGGGAGAAGGAGGAGAGGAAAACAATATTTATTAAATAGTGAAGGAAATATTTCTCTTCTTGCCTTGTTGGAGGAAATACTTAACTTTTGAATTGAGCAATTTACCTTTGCAGCTGGTAAATTCAACTATCTTCCAGAGTTGTCATGTTCTGTTTAGTACAGAGAGAGAAAATGGAATTTTGTTGATCAAATAAGAAAGAAAAAACAATGTGTTATAGAAGGGAAAGATAGAAGAAAAAAAACCATTCCTGCACAGTGCTCGTCAATTTAATGGGCAAAGTGAATGAAATAGTTAAATGAATGAAATAGAATGAAATAGTTAAAAAAAGAAAAAATAATGAAAACAAAAGATACACTATAAAGGCTAACATTCATGGGCTTTAAAAGCAAGGAAAGGTAAATATTATTTGGTTAATTAGGAACAGTGATATGTGGTTACAAAACCAGATTGAAAACAGATTGTGGTTACAAACAAAAACCTCAACTACAGACAAAGAAGCAGCACACATGCTCTCCTCCCAAAAGCCAGACTGTCTTACGCAGAGCAACATTAGGTGAGGCGGATGGTCAGCTTCCTGTGCCACCTTCTATCTCCTAGGAACATCATTATTAAAAATGTTGTTGTCTTGACTGTAATTCTATCTTTTGACAGCATCTCAAATTTGTAATATGGTCAAAATATTAGCATCTAACCCTCAATTTTTTTTCCAGTCTGTGTGTTGGCAGTAAACAGCTGAATATCTCTGCCAGGCCATATGAAAGATAAGAGATATGTGGAAATGAGTCAGATGAAAGTCCAGTACAGCGACTTACGTGGGCTGCCTGAATGCTGATAGCACAGGGGACACTAGCTAGCTCATTACCCTTGTGGCACTCACTCGATGCTCATTCAGCACATGTTTAAGCAACATCAGGGTATCTTCTTGTTCAGGTCTTAACTATTAGAAATGACTTAGCAGTGTCCGGATCTTCATGTTGTCTCTCAGATAAATTACACTTGATAGATTACTTGTTCCTAAAATCTGTATTATTATAGTATTATTATTATTAATAGGATAGCTGTGTATTAGTAGTATTATTATAATAATTAATAGTAAATAATTAATATTATTATAAAAATACCAGTATCTTAATATTATTGTCTAATTTAAACCCAGATTATTAATCCCCCACAATAATTTTAAGTGAGAAATACTTATTTGCATGTTTCACTACTCTTGCTACTGGTATGGAACCCTTTAGATGAGCTCAGGCATGCAAAGAAACCACTCTGAGGTGACAATAAGCTCTGTTACAGCTACCTGTGTGCATGCTATGACAACACAGAAGTTGCAAAACTACCCAAGATAACTTATCTTAAGTTCTGAAAAAGGACTACTAACCCAAATTTCTTTCAACAGAAATGCCTCTATTTAACATGAGAGAGTTAATTTATTGTGTTTGAACTCATAATTATATTGCCAAAAAGAGGAAACAAGATGATTCCTTTCTGGGATGGATACTTATGTATACAGTATGTCAAGATCTCCAGATACTCTGATATCTTCAAAGAGTAAATAATAATATATTTTAGAGCTAGATAGGGCAAAACAGATAAATCTAGAAATCTTACTCATGCTTATCAGATTAAAATAAATTATCTTTTTTTTTTCAAATCTAAAAAGTTTAAATTGTACTTTACAGTCTATTTTTCTAATCTTTTAACTTTTGATTAGTTCAAAACTTTTTTTTGGACAATTCTTGGTCACACTAATGTAACACAAACACATTAGTCAGAAGATCAAAGAGACAGCATTACATTGATACAACTATATATGTTATATCCTTATTAAGCACAGAATATGTTTAAGGTACAGAATTCTTGCATGGTTTTAGGTTCAATATCTCTGCCACTAACTATGGAAAAGGATGCTCTTTGGTTATATCACAAATATGTTAGCATGTAAGAGTCCCACTTACCTTTACAAGTCATGGCTCTGCAACCATCAAACAAAGTATGGGCAGTACTTTGAGATTTGAATATGAAGGAAAAGCTCTAGTTTTAGTGCTGGTGTCCCTCAATTATTGAACCCTTGAGAACTACTATTAATAAAAATAATTTCTTGGGAGTTTTTTAATCTCTGAATACCTAATTATTCACCAAGGATACATGTTTGTCCTTGGACAGGTAGTTCATAGAATATTTTTCTTTAGAGAATCATGTTAATTTGCCAAAAGGTGAAATGGCAGAATGAAAACTAAACACATGCACTGCTGCTAAGACTGTAGCCACTGGAGAGTATAAGATCATTAACACTCTCTCTTAGCAAAAAAACCACAAAAAACCCAAACCAAGCAACCAAAACTCCAAAAACCCCCACAGAAGAAAAACCCAAGTACCAGATGTTACCAGCTGAAAGATCAAATTAATAAGGCATAAGATCTTAATTTTACCAAAAGAGGAAAAAAAAATATTTTGATAACTTATAGGTGTCATTGATCCTATCCAGAACTGATTTTAAATATTATGGTTTGATGCAAATTACAATTCTCTGATGCTTTTATTTCATCAGAGTTTTCCTAGTGCTCTGAGTGACTGGGTGCAGAATAAAATGTGGTATCACTGAACTGAGAAAGACTACACACTTGAGAATTAAAAATGCTGAAATTGAAGTTACTAGGGAAAAAATAAGATGCAAAATTTGTGAGGAAATACATTAAAACAGGAATTTAAAAATCGCACAAGTATAGGAAGTCAAACAAATGTTCAGGTGGCAGCTATTCTAAAAAAGCTCAATAATGGAACTCTAGCTGAGCCATAACACAGGGATATCCTGCTGTTCTGGGGAAAAAAGTAAATACTATATTCTGGTATAAGTAAATCTACATTCTGTAAGGCCTTTTGAAGTAATGCTTCTCTACCAAACACTAGGAGGATCTTGGCTTCTGTCCAGTTCTGAGCTTTGCACAGCACAATTGGAGAAAGCTCAGAGAGGATAATAAGGGTGATCATAGGTCAACTAAACATGGCTTACAACAAAAATATGATTCAATTCATGTCATTCTGTTTAAGAAGATAGTCTTAAATATGTAAAACACTATTGCAAAGAGAACTGGAATAATTCTTTTCCAGGTCCATGAGAAGATAAAAGATAATTAATTCATGAAATATTAAGAAAGATTAAGGTTAGATTTTTAATTTTTTTTCAAAATGCTTTCAGGTAAGCACTGAAATGAATTGCCTGGATGTAGCTTCTAACTGTGGAGAACAAGTAGATATACAGGTCACAGAAATTATGTAGATAAAATGATGCCTTAATGTAAGGAAATATACTTAAGTGATAATGCAACATGTCTTTAAAACCTATAATTACATGGTAAATGAGGAAGAAGTTTGTCTGTCTTTTAGCCTTAAATAATACCAAAGATTTCAATTATCTTCCTCTCACATCTGTGTCAAGGGTGTAGAATCCTGTGCCTTTTTTCTCTCCTTCTGTTGCTGCACATATCCTTCTCTGGCTGTTCTGTACTCTCGATCTCCTATACTCCTTGTCTGAAACAAGGCAGCAGTCAGAATACTTCTACCTTTCTCCTGCTTTTCATCTTGGGCTTCAGGCTTTAGCAAGGCTATCCCTCACTATCACAGCAGAGGAATTATCCTTGGATGTTCCCCACTGAGGAAGGTATGGTGGTTGGGTTTTTTTTGTTGGGCTTTTTGTTTGCTTTTTCCCACTGATAATTTTATTTTCTCCTTCATCATGAAGTTAGGATGATCATGCATATATGGTTGTTATTCATTTGGTTCACCCAGCTCTTTTGTTCACACACTAACCAGGATTTTAAGGGTTTTTTTATTATTATTTAACACCAGGCTGTCATTTTTCTTATCCAGAAATAATTCTCTGCCAGTAATAGTGTCCATCCTATTGATTTGAGAAATTCAGCTGGAATGTGCAGAAGACAAGGGATTTTCTAAAGCAGAAGATGATGTTTGTCATAAGATATATAGTGTTATCAGCTCAGATGATCTAATTGATCTCCTGCTTTTCAGGAAATGTGATTGTATTGACAAGGCTGAGGTTCAGCTACTTTTCCATTGACATAGGTATTGCTGCATTTGCCCTTTTAATTCAGTACTGCTTTGGACTGTACCCTAGAGCTGTATACCACAAATACACAGATCTTCATAAGATCTGTAGACCATTAAAGGTTCAATGTATTTGCAATAGGAAACAAATATTACCCTTCCTAAGGATCTGATAGTTCATATCTACCAGTTACACCATCTGTTGTCTTTACATAACAAAGGCTCCAATTCTGTCACTGAAAGGTGGTGAGTTGTGCCTTATTGTGCAAATATTTCTGCCAACTTTCTCAAAATTCCTATGGTTTGTAAAATTCACAGAAGCTGAGGTTCTCTTATGCCCCTCTTGTCTTCCCTTACTTCTATAAAATTTGGTTCAGTTTGGCCACTTCAACCCATTAACTACTGAATGAATAATAAGCAAAATACTGTCTTTAATACCTACTTAATGTGAAATGAGGCTTTAAAAAGGACGTTTACTTTCTAATAGACTTGAGGTG
>VZTN01001435.1:11009-71018 GCA_013400515.1 Erpornis zantholeuca | reverse complement strand
GTCAGAATAGTTGCATCCTGAAAAGACTTTTTAGCTAAGAAGGAAAAGTTTATAAGAAAGGAAGAGTCGTGTTCATTGTGAACTGGAGGATTGAAACACAAGAGTAAGTATACATATTCATACATAGCAATCAGTGACTGGCAGGGTAGGCATTTAAATCAAGATCTTCAGAGAATTGGAAGTCTCTCTCCTTTTACTGTTGCAAATTATTAAACTGCACACAAAAATTCAAATGCAAATTATATCATTTTTTTCTAAACTGACAAATACAAATTCCTCATTATTCATGAGTAATTTGATGGATGGGGAAGAGTTTGCCTTTAATGACTGGCTAGTTAGAAAACAATTTGGGAAAAGAAAAACATAAAAGCAGCACACTTTGTTAAACAGGTGTTTCCCTGCAAATGCTGAAAATGCGAAGAAGTAACAATTGCAGGTGAGAAATTATCGCTTGTTAGCACTGCCCTCTGGCTAGGTATGAAATGCCAAGAGTGCCTTTGCAGAAACCTTAGGTATGTGCCTGAGATCCTTTATTAAGCACCTGATAAGAAGCTCTGATCTCTGCAAGAAAAAACAGTGGTGACAGTAACCCTTCTTACACAAAAGCTGCTGCCTTGGTGGACACTTACTTACCAATTTATTTATTGTGTATCTGACTTGCAACATGGTGTGAAAAGTAGGGAAGTATAATATTGTTTTTAGCCCTTCATTATCTATTAGTGACATACTTGAGATCAAGAGGGTTTATCACATCCTTTTTCAACAAATGGCTTTTCAACTGAAGCTCATTTTGTAATGAAGTAGAAGGTACCATAGAATTAGATGTAATGTCAAGTATGAGATTTTCATCTAGTAATTCCTTTTTCTTAAAACATGAATGAATTCCTTGAATATGCAGTGTTGTAGCTGTATCTTGCAAGAGTTTTTTGTGTGATAAAAGGTAGTTAAAATAATTCAATCTTATGAAATAAAATCCTTCATATTAAGCACTATCAAAGATAAGATTACTGATATAAGTTTTCTTTTTATGATCCTTCCATGAGACCACCTCTTGTTCTGTTGGTTTGAAGCAGGAATGGGCACCTACTATTTAGTAGCAATTTCAAAACTAATGCTATTTTAGGACTAAGTAGGATTTTACATCAGCAGGCACCCTTTTTTGTTAGAAATCCTAGACAGTTTTTGAAAAGATTTGTGTTTGATTTTCAAATGTGCATTATTTTTATTAGCCTTTTGATGGAACTTTGGAACTTTAAGAAATTACTTCCCAGCAAAGACTATTTTCAAATAAGTTTGAAAAACCCGCCCAGGCTGAAAAGGGAATTTTAAGAATGGAAACATCTAAGTGGTAGTAATAAAGCTTTTGATGGATGCTGCTTTTATCTTGAAATAAAGCCAATGTATAAATACTATTGTATTTAACACTACAGTAACAAATAAATTTACTGGTTTTTAGTTCAACTCTCTACTTGAAATTTACCCCCTGTGGCAAAATTAATGGTCCATGTTGTTTACTAGAAGAAAATGGTGTACTGATATTCTTGATGTAAAAAAGAAGCTGAGGATCAGTAACCCCAAATTCAATTGCACATCACCTAGTTTTTACTGGTAATGATCTAGTAATAATTTCTTCAGATGCTTGCACGGTTTTTAACGCCTCAGCTGATGGAGAGTATACATTCCAATGCTACATGCATTCTCTCTAAAGCAGTACAAGCACCTATCAAAAGGAACAAGGTTTTACCCTTCTTTAAAGTAAGGATTTGCTATTTTAATCCAGGAAGGGAATTGCCAATACTAGAAAACCTTTTCTCTAACTAAAGCCCTCTCTTTCTTTAATTAAGAGATGATCAGACTATGTTGCAGGAGGAAGGAAAAATGGTTTAGAGTGAAGGACTTAATCTGCAAGGAGCCCTTGGTAGAGGAATTCAAGAGAAAACTCAGCTCTAGAAATAACCTCACTGTTAATGCCACCACCATCCTGATCTGAGAGGGGAGCTCCTTTGCAATTGCCCTGCAAGACTACCTTGAAGGTCTCTAAAAATGGTTTAATAATTGTAGGAAGGCCTTATACAGTTCCCTTATACAGACTAAATAAGTGTCATCTGTAGCATAATGTAAACCTAAAGCACCTAATCCTAATTCTGATCATACAGACTTAATAGGGAAGGTAGTGAGGATTTTTAATGACACGTTAGTGTAAGCACGCTATACATACACTCTTACTTGTCTTTAATAAGTGTTTAAAATTATTTTTGGTTTTATTTTTAAAAAGTGCTTTTATTTGCATTCTTCTTACTTTAGATTAAGCTGAATGTTTTTAAAGTTTTTTTGAAAAAAAACAAGACACTGCTGACATAAGATGTCCTGCATTTATATCTTCAAACACTTTACAAAGTGTGTTCTGGCTCAAAAGGATTTGAGAGGCAAGCTTAATACTGACTTCTGGAAACACTAAGGACTTTGTGGCATGCAGTGAAATATTGGGCTAAGGACTTGAACCTCAAAGTCACAAGAACAATATCATGCTCATTTAAGACAATTGATGAATAAAATTTAAAAAACCCAAAGCTGCTAATTTATTAGTCACCAATTTAAATATATTTACTTTTTATTAAGTATATTAATATAATATTTGAAGAGTGGACTAGATCTTAAAATACAATCAGTTCAATCCTACGTTATTTTTTTTATTTTCCTAAGTGGGCCATACTTCTTTTTCCTGACAATCATCTTTCTTTTGTCCTAGTGAAGTCTAGTACAATCATATTCAAAATGCATAAAAACACAAGAACTGCATCTCTGAACTGAACTTGGGGTTCATTTGCTGATTACTGCCTTCAGTAATGCTCAACAAAGGACAAAAGAGCTGGTAATTGCAATTAGGTAGGACATGGTGAATGAAGCCTGAATCATCAGATATATCTGCTTTGAATTATTAAGAGTACTTTGTCCTTTTCCAGTATCTATTCACTTTTTTGAAGTTCTGAGACAATCATAGCTTTATTCTGCCATCCTATGACAATGTGCAATAAGGTGGTTATACAAAGATGGTCATACACAGTTCAGGAGGAAATAGAAAAATGCAGCCAATTATTCCAAATTTAGCAGCCCTTACTCTCAGAGGATACAGAAGTTCTTGTTCTACTAGGACTTTTATCATTGCTATACTACTTGCGCATCCATTCTATGCATTGGTGGGGTTTAAAAAAAAAGAAAAAAAAGTTTGAAAACCGTATTACTAGTGGATTATCTCACAGCATGCTATTTTTGAAATTTCCTAGAATCATATCTTTTTTAACCAATGGGACAATAGAATCATTATCTTTTTATTTTATTCAACTTATAGCAGGGGCCCAGTTATATTTACTGTCATCTGGCACCAGAATCAGCCCTATTTAGAAAGTCTACTTAGATAAGGGGTAATGACTGGACCAGTAAAGCTCAACAGTTTGTAGATAGAGATGAGTTAATGCTATTGCTAATAAAAAGCAAGAGTATTCATAATAATCAAACACTTTCTGGGAAAATATGCCATCCTCACTTATAATTTAAATAGAAAACTTAAGTATTGGAAGGTTTATATCTCTCTTCAGCTGTCTGGGGAAGCCTTGGGACTTTCACAGTTACTTTTTGGTGAGCTTTCACTGATCATCGGACCTGTCATTGTGAAAATGCAGAAGTCAATGAAAATGTTGCTGATTGCAAATGCTGTGCAACTTGCACAGTGTGGTCAGTACAATACAGAAATATACTTTCATATGGAGATTTATTTGCTTCCTGAATGTCAGAGAACACTTCTGTTATCAAAATGCAACAAAATATGGCTTTTGTAACAGCACTGAAAGCTGAAAACCTATTGCTTAGTTAACTGGAGGATTAATATGAGCTATGGTCTTGGCTGCTTCTTGGGATAAATGGTAGGAGGTGCTGGTGCCTGTAGATTAACATCATTTGTTTGATAATCATTAAGATAATCCTAATCTGAGATTTCATTAATGTTGTTAATTATGTTTTTAAATTATTTACCACCTCATACATGTTTAAAAGTATATACCAGGTTTTTAAAATAAGTCACTAGTTATTGTTTTGTCAGGCAAATTAAATGACCATATGTAACTTAGGAGGAAAGGCTGGCCCCCATCTCGCCATAACGTCATAACATCACCCCAAACCTTCTCTTCTCCCAGTCCCAGCTACCTCAGCCACTTCTCATAGGACTTCTTTATCAGATTCTTCACCAGCTCCATTGCCCTTCTCTGGACATTCTCCAGCATCTCAATGTCCTTCTTGTAGTGAGGGGTCCAAAGTTTATCAAAGACCACAGGTGTGGCCTCACCAGTGCCGAGTAGGGGGAAGATCACAGCCCTGGTTCTGCTGGCTGATACAGGCCAGGATGCCACCATATCAGATCGTATTCCCCCAGGACAGCTTTCCAGCCACCCTTCCCTAAGTCTGTAGCACTGCATGGGGTTGTCACGACCCAAATGCAGGGTCTGGTGCTTTGCCTAGCTAAACCTCATACAATTGTCCTTGGCCCAGTGACGCAGCCTGTCTAGATCCATCTGCAGAGCCCTCCTACCCTCCAGGAGATCAACACTCACACTCAGAGTTCTTCCTCATCCTTTGTCACTATGTTTCTCCCCATATCCCATAAAGAGTGAACATTCTTCTTAGCCTTCCTTCTGTCATCTTCTGTGTTTATAGAAACAATTTTTTGCTCTCTTTTGCTGCAGTAGCCAGGCTAAGTTATAGTTGGGCTTTGACTCTTCTAATTTTCTCCCTGCACAACCTCATGACATCCTTAAACAACTTACTGGCATCCTTGTAGTCTCTTCTTCACCCTGAGGCGAAGTCATTGTTCAGCCAGAGAAGTGAGGATAGGGAATCCTCCATACAGAGAATACATCCTGTTCTCCCATGAGGCCTGTCCCAGGTAAGGTAGATTGCAGATGCAGACAGAGATAGTGTATCTTTCTTGGACAGTTCTACCTACTCCCCAGAGCTCTGTCACTAAGCAGAGGAGATTCTCTACCTGAAATACTCTCCATTCTTCCCTCTAGAACTTAAGAGAAAGAAGAATTGGAGGGAAAGGCTCTTATTTTTTCAGTTAAAGCAGTAGTATTCAAAAAATAATAAGTAGGTAAACTGGTAAATCAGAGCATTTAACCATTGTAATTTGGTTAATCAACAAATTTAATATGGTTCATGTAACTCTATTTCCTTTGTTTTCAGTTGTCCTCCTCTTTCCACGAGGAAAGCATTAGAGACTAGTCAGCAAAATACATTTCTGGTTTGGCTGGCTATGCCTTTACTTAAGAGTGGGTTGCATAAATATCCCCAGTGGTTACAACTCCTTTAAAGGGGACATGTGACAGGTAACTATTGTTAACTCCCTGTTTGGGAGACCCATGGATGTACTGCACTTGAGAACTTCTAGTTTTGGCCCATCTTAACTAAAGATTTCATTTCTCACACAGACGTCACGAGGAGGGAACTCAGGACACCTAGCATACTGGGAGTTCAGTGTTGAGCAGGACTTGCAGAGTGCTACAGTACTGCATATGATAAGAAGTTAGTACTACTTTACCACTTAGCCACTTTTCTTTCCTGGAGATTCCAAAAGATTTTGTGGATTATTTAATGCAAGCCATACATTTGCCAGCCATGTAAACTCATATTCCAGGAGTCTCTTGGAGAAGTATATACCTGTGACATTTACAGATCTTTAAAATCATATTATTAAGTTAAAATTATCCCAGGAAAGGCTGATGGAAGAGGCATAAATGAGTACAATCTCTACCCATTCTTAAAAGTCTGGAAAATAGCAAATTTGTCCTTTTAATACGTCATTTCAATAATTATTGGAGTCCTCAGCATAGTCAGTTGTTGTTGGAAGTTTTTATAGGGGCTTCTAAAGAGTTATACACCCAGATTTCATTGGTATAGTGTTTGAGGGCTTGGGTATCTGAAGAGTGTTTATAAGTCTGAGATTCAAAGATTTTGACTGCACTAGGAATTGGTAGGAATAGGCAGTTCTCCATCATCAATATCAAGTGTTTACTTACATTTGAAATTCAGACTTAAATAATCAAACTCTTAGCTACCTGTAACCATCTAAGTAAACTATGATAATAGAACATGATTTAATCTCATTTTAATGAAAAAGTTGCCCAGTGTCAGCCTATCTTTGCTTTTAACTACTGCAGTATTAATAATTTCCATTTTTTAGTAATCAAAAATGACTGGGCTGAATAAATGGTTTTCTTTATTGGCTAATTAAAGAGGTCTGAGTGAACAAAGTTTAAATATTGAAATTTGCAGCTTTCAAGACATAAGAAGCAAATATTTTTACTTTTATTACTATGTTTAGTACTTCATTAAATAAGATCATTACTTAAGTTTAATTTTTGAAGTAAACAAGAACTCATGAAGACACAAATGATGCTGGAAACCTGGTTCAGTGAAAGAAGTTATTCCCTGTTGAATTATGGAGTCAATGGAACATGAAAATGATGACATTTAATATCTTAAATGAAAGCTGCTTTAGGGAATGCTTCATCACTTTAAACTGGTATCTCATAATTTGATCTCACCTGGCTAATCCAATATCACAATATAGCTGCAAACTTTTCAAACTCCAGGTTTCTAGTACTGCTATCATATTGAGAGAGAAAAACATGATAGGACAACCTGCAACTATAAATGTGATATTTATAGACATTTCTAATCAGGACATTTTTATGAGCTGTAATATTTATGCAATTTAAAAAGCCATTCATTTAAGCATATTGTAATATGAATACTACTTCAGTTAGAGAAATTAACCGAGTTGCATAGCTTTTCAATTTCTCTGATATTGATGAAATATAAAAGAAGGTGAAATCTTCATGCTTCTGTATCCAAATAAATTGTCTTTCTATAGGAAATATATGATGGAGATTCCGTGAGGATTTCTAAACCCCCAGGAAAGATTTCAACATGAATCAAAATTATGTTATAATTTTGAAACTTAATTCTATAATCTATCTGGACCTCGAAGCGGGGAGTATTTTTCTTTTCTTTGTAAAATGTCTTATTACTTACTTTGAAGAGCAGATTAGTCTTATTCTACCAATCACTAAACCTGACATGTTTCTAAGGACTAGGTCCTGCCCTTGGGTCACCAAAAGCCCAGGCAGCTCTGCAGGCTGGGGGCAGAGTGGCTGGGAAGCTAACCAGTGGAAGAGGACATGGGGGTGCTGAATGTGAGCCAGCTGTGCCCAGGTGGCCAAGAAGGCCAATGGCATCCTGACCTGTAAAAGAGATATTGTGGCCAGCAGGACCAGGGCAGGGATTGTCCCTCTGTATTCAGCCCTGCTGAAAATGCACCTTGAATTCAGTTTTGGGGCCCTCACTTCAAGAAAGACAATGAGGTACTGGAACATGTCCAGAGAAGGGCAGCGAAACTGAAGTATCTGGAGATCAAGTCCTATTGACTTGTGGCTGAGGGAGCTGGGATTGTGTAGCCTGGAAAAGAGGAAGCATAGGGGAGACCTTTTTGCTCTCTCCAGTTACCTGAAAGGAGGCTGTAGAGAGGTGGGGGTTGGTCCCTTCTCCAGAGGAGCAAGTGACTGAACCAGAGGAAATGGCTTGAAATTATGCCAGGGGAGGTTTATATTAGGTATTAGGAAAATTTTCTTCACTGAGAGTGTTGTCAAGCCTTGATATTGGCTGCTCAAAGAAATGGTGGAACCGCCATCCCCGGAAGTATTCAAAAACCACGTGGATATGACACCTGGGAACATGATTTAATGTTGAAAATGGAAGCGCTATCTTGATGGTTGGACTCTAGGCTCTTAGAGGCCTTTTCCAACCCTAAGGATTCTATGATTCTTTATACTTCTTTCGTTTACTGCAAGAGCATATTACTTATTGAGGGAAAAAGTTATTTTTAGGTAAGGTTTCTTTTTGGTTGTGGCTTATGCACTGAGACAGCATTATAGATATTTATTAATAAAAACTTGGAAGCTCCTTTACGCTCTCAGACAAGGCAAGCATGTACATTATGAGATCATGGAGCCTCAGTAGCTTTGCATTTTTGACTAATGTGAATATGTACTTGGACATTTGAGTGTGGTAGGGTAAATTTCAGCATCAAATTTATTGTAAAAAATGTAGCATAAGCACTATTTCAAAATTAGGGGAAAATTAGCTGTCTTTCTCTATGCTAAGATAAGAATAAAATTAATGGTAATTGTCTCCCTCTCTCCAATTTCATAAGTGTACACATTTTGTTGGAACGCTTTCCCGAGTATATGTCACCATACCAAACTAATGGAACATGCTTTATCTCAAAGAGATAAATATAGGTATGATAAATATAAGTATAGGTATGACAACAGAGCATAAATTAACCTGAGTTCATATTTGATTTGCTCTTAATATTTATGGTATTCCCTACTTTGTTATGCCTTGAACTGTTGAGATTTTACTCTTCTTTAACTTGTTACTTATAAAGGCTTAATGCTTCTTTTCAATGAAAACAGAAAATACTTAATTCCATGAATCATAGTTTTAGGGAAAAATTACACAAGAAGCACAGGTTACAGGAGTTGAAAGTCAAAAATCCAAGGTATTGTCCTAAGAATCCTCAGGTTTAGTAGAAAGAAAGGAAACTGTAAGAGGTAATTCTACAAAGACATGGTTTTTTCCATTTACGTACATTGTTTCAAATTGCAGTCCAATTCAGAACTTCTCTTAACTAGCTTTTTAAACTGTTTTTTTAGCATGGTTTATATTTCATGGTTCATATTTTTCTAATGCAATTAAGCTTAACATGCTTACTTATCTTCCATGTGAAAACCAAAGCCACCATCTACTGTAATTTGTGCAGGTTAGAATGTGATGCAGATACTCAGATTGTTTTTGGTCTGAGGGGAAAGATAACAAGTTTTGTTTTCTTGCATCGTAACTTAACCCAAAGAAGCTAGGATTAGATTTAGGTGATTCCTACTGTATTCTGAATCTAGCTAAAACCAATGCAATTTTAAAAGCCTGCTTATATCTAATGCTTATATCTAATTTATATGCAGAAAAACCAGTGTAGACTGTTGGGAAGAGGGGAATAAGTGTTAGGGAACACAGTGAGGGGAAGTATGTTATATGTCCAACGAAATATCAATATAAAGATGAACGCTTATATGTGGGAGATCTACCTAACAAAAGGCAAGATGGAATAAAGATAGCAGTAGGTCTAGGGAAACCCTGGAAATGCTGCTGTCAATTCATATGAATATCAATGCACCAAGTTATGTTTTTGATCACTACAAAAGTTTTTTGTTTTTTTTAAAAGGCTTTTTCACTGTAAATTTTAGTCTAGCAGACCTTTGTGATGATCCCCTCATTTTAATGAATCACATGTGCTTAGCTCTGAAATTTTTATCATCTTTCCAACTATTAATATTCATCATGCTGGGGTTTCTAGTTGTAGACCACACTGTTATTAATAAAACATTAATTGCAGAGTTGAACAGCAGGCACATTCTGTATCAGAGTGGGGTACTGTAGCATATGGGGGATATGGGGGAAGGGAGTGGTCCTGACCTAGGGACCAGGCCATGCTGAGACCTGCGAGGAGGTGGCAGCTCTCAAGAGAGTGGATGATGAGGTGTGCATGGGGCCAGGAGGAATGGTGTCACCTCTGTGCCCACAAAGCCCTGGGGAGCACGAGTGATAAGGAGCAGAGTGGGCATACAGGACATGGCACGGCAGTATGCACAGGGGGTGCTTCTTTGGCAGAGAGGCATTCCACTGTCCAAGAGGAGAGACTTGCCCCAGTATCTGTTGGAGGTTCCTGGAATGCATTGACGATTCCTTCTCCGTGTTATAGAGGAGCCAAGGAGGAGAGGTGCTGTGCTGGACCTTGTTGTCACCAAGGAGGTGCTGTGGGGAATGTGCAGCTGCTTACAGATGCTGTAACCATGAAATGGCAGAATTCAAGATGCTGAAGGCAGTGAGGAAGGTGCACAGCAAACTCGTTACCCTGGACTTCAGAAGAGCAAACTTTGGCCTCTCCAGGAATCTATGCTTGATAGAATAGCATGGAATAAAGCCCTGGAGGGAAGAAGAGCCCAAGCAAGCAGGTTGATATTCAGGGACAGACTTCACCAAGTTCAGGAGTGATGCATCCCAACAAAGAGGAAGACAGGAGAAGGTTCATGGAGGGAAAAAAAGTTTTCTGGACAAACACAAAAAGCAAGCTTACAGAGGGTGGAAGCAGGGACAGATAGCATGGGAGGAATATACAGAGATTGTCTGAACAGCCGGGGTTCAGGTTAGGAAAGCTAATTCCCCAACAGAATTAAACCTGACTGCATGTGTCAATGGTAGGAAGTAAAGCTCCTATGGGTTATGCCTGTGATAAAATTAAGACTAGGGAAAATATGGCCCCACTTCATATGAAAAAGGGAGACCTGGTTTTCTGGGATTTGGAGAAGGTAGAAGTACTCAATAACTTCTTGTCTCAGTCTTCACTGGCAGGTGCTCCAGCCACAGTGCCTGACCCACACACACAGAAGGCAAAAGCAGGGCCTGAGAGAACGAAGAACCACCTGCTGTAGGAGAAGATCAGGTCTGAGACCATCTAAGAAACAAGAGAGTGCACAAACTCATAGAACCTGATAAGACAAATCTGTGGGTCCTTAGGGAACTGGTGGAGGAAGTGGCTAAGCTGCTATCCATATTTGAGAAGTCATGGTAGTTTGGTGGAGCTCCCAGTGACTGGTAGTTGGCCCTTCAAAAATAGGGGTTACCTCTTCAAAAATGAGGGTGGCCAGGCACTGGAACAACTTGCCCAGAAAAGTTGTGGATGCCCCATCCCTGGAGGTGTTCAAAGCCAGGTTTGATGGAATTTTGTACAACCTGGTCTAGTAGAAGGTGTCCCTGGCTGGGGGTGATAACTAGGTGATATTTTGAGTTCTCTTCCAAATCAAACAATACTATTCTTCAATGAATAAAAGATAAGGATCAGGGTTTTTTAATAACTGTGGAGTACTATAAATAAAGCGAAGCTGTGGTAAGGAACTTGTTTCTAGGTGGTGAAAAAAGGCTAGAAAACATTCCTTTACTAGTCATGAAGGCAGAAACTTACCATCATTCAGTTCTTCCTCTCCTCAGCTGTTTGTTCATTGAAAATTTTGTTTAACAGGAAAAAAATCTTTTTCTTCTGCTGTGACCTCAAAGCACAACAAACTATATAGAAGGGGTTTCTGAATGGTTTTAGTTTCTTGATAGCAAAGATTCTCAAACTTCTATTCATGCATAATTTAAGGATTTCAGGCAAAAAATTCAGTTCTCTATTGAGAAGTTACAATATGGAATAAAGCCAAATACAAAGGTCTTTTAAAGTTCTTTTAAACTTATCTCTTAAACTTATCTCTTAAACACTTACAACACCATGAAAAATTCTGCAGTTTTTTTTAATTTGGTAGTTCTCAGAAATTATATAGGCTAGTATTAACTGTGGAGGATGTGTATGTTCTGCTACAATTACTTATTATTCAAACAGACAATTGTGGGAGGGGAAAGGACTATTTTTTAACTCACATATGGAAAGTATGACCAAGATCTTAGAACATGATCCAGATATTGACTTGCATGTACTTTTCTTTTGGAGTGCTCCCATTCATTTTATTGTTGTGGTGATAGTTACTAGAACAATATACAACTTGACATTCCATTTGATTAGGGGAGTATATAATACTCAGGTATATAATACCTGACAGTATTTCATAACACCTTCTTTGTCTTATCAGCCACCTACAGATTTTTAAGAACTTCCTGAAATAATAAGTGTATTAACAGCTTTTTGTTTTAATTAACTTCTAATGACTGACCCATTAGTACATGTAAAGCACAATCACCATTCAAGACATGGCTGACATCCCATGACAGCACAGCTAATCAGTATAAAAGCAGCTGAGACAACACAGCTCTGGCATTGTAGTAAACTCCATCCTTTAGGTGTACAGGTCCCCTGTAAACAGTTGGACATCATATTTTCACTTCTAATTAAAAGTAAACATCGTGACCCAAAAGCATATATCTCGAATATTGACATTTCTTTCTCTAAGAAAATACCTGTTGTGAAACTTTGCTCTGTGTGATTCTTCATGCACAGTTATAAAGATCACAATGGTATTAAAAAAAAACTCCACATAAATAATCCATTCCATTTTTAGGTCTGTATACACAAATTAATACAATTTTTGGATTAAACATTTCTTGCAGTCATAAACTGGCCAATCCCTAAAGTTTTTAGTTTAATACTAAAATGGGAAAAATAACAAACCCGATAAAATATAATCAAGAGATTGTTCTTATGAGAAAGTCATGACTTGTTTATCTTTCAGTCAGTCCTCACCCTCTTACAGCTCTCATTCTTATCTTTTACTTACTCTCATGCTTATCTTTTCTTTCTCTGATTTCTTGTTGAAGGGAAGCTTTTGGATAACTTTTGGTTGCTGAGCCTTTCAATCATAAATACTTCAAGATGATTGTAGGAGGTCTAAATTAGACTTTGATATACTTCCTTCTTGTATTGCAATTTTGCAGTGATACCTGTTTTCAGGAATGGGATAAAGACTTGTTTTTAAAAGAAGTCTCTGAATGTTTATTGCTTCTACTATAAATCATACTCAAATCTATATGTTGCTATGTCCAACAGGGTTTGGATGCATCAGAGTAAACCTGGCCTGTGTATTTACATAGAACCAGAGGTTGGCCCATCAGGAGCCTCGACTTCTTTAAATGTTGCTTAACAGAGCAAATGCTTAACCTCAAGGAGCAGCATAAACAAGGCTTGATCTATGTGCTGGAATGCTTCCTAAAGTTTAGACAGAATTATGGAGGTTCGGCTTAGAGTAAAGTAATTTTACCTTGCCAATACTCAGGAATGGAGATTACAAATAATTTAAACACCAATTTCCATCTAATCTCAGTAGTACTATGGACTCTGGAGTGCCATAATGACTGGAACTTTGTAAAACCATCTGCATTTAAAAATGTGTCATGAAGGTGGCTGTGGATTCCTCTAATGTACAGAATTACCTATTTAGGTAAAATATTGCAGATTGCAGGATTGAATAAAAGAAAGTCCTCTTTCATAAGAGAAAGATGAAGGAGAGAGAGGAAGGCAAGCCATGGGAGTATTTTCTTCCACTTGAATACTGTTAATGAAGGTGAACAAAGTTAATAAAGATTAATATCCTTAAGCTTGAAAAATTGATTTTGATGTCAGAGACTGTGGATGTGTTCACTCATCAAAGTTTAGCAATCTAAATTCAGGAACTTGAAGCAAGATACCTATGCCCTTTTTAAAATGAATAGCTATGGAATAGCCTTTGAAATGGTTGAATGATTTGGCAGGACAGGCAGGACACCTGTGTAATGTTTTGAAGGAGCTTAATTTTTTTTGCGCTCTTATTTCAAGTGGTTAAAGCTGACTGCATGTGTATCCTTTCTTTCCAATATATATTATGTTCTGATCTCATATTCTGTATGTTGGTCATATAACTTGAACTGTGACTGTAATGAAATGATTCCTCCCCTGAGGAAACCCAAGACCTTCATCTCCTCTGTAGACATTAATCTTTGCTGTGTTATGCATGGCCACACTTTCTTCAAAGTGCACTCTGTTAGTGTACATCAGTCAAAGCACTGCATGGAATTAATGGTCCTCTTAAGCAAAGCACTTAATTCCTCTACTTCATTTGCAGCTAGGGTAGTCCAAAAGAACAAATAAGATCTTTTACCTCCTTAAACTGAGGGTAATAGGTACCTTGGCTACTTTGAAGTTACTTTAGAATTTTAAAACTAGTTTGTTTCTGATTAAGATCATTGCAAGATTGTTTGGTGTAGATTCTAAGTCAGCTAAGTATTAAATTATATTTAAAGCATGACACTTCAGATATGCTTATGACAGAATTAAAATTCATGAGAAAGTAAAAATAAAAATTATTCACTATCTTTCTAAATATTTCACAGACCTTGTATATTGAATGATAATAGTAATACTTAAAAGTTCATATGAAGGTTGCTGCAAATAATTCAGTTCCTCTGGGAAAATAGTATGGGAATAAATATTTGGAAATGTTATATTAACATGTGAAAAGTATTTCATATGGAAATGGGTGTGTTTGGGACTTTCTCCATTTGGAAGTTTGACCTTGCAAAGCCAAAGTCCTTTAATACCTCATTTTGGACAAAAGATTTCCTAACAATATACAATAAAATAGGATAACAATATTTAAAGTACAAAGAAAGATAGCTTCTGTATAAAACATAGAAGGAGAAAAATTATTCAACTAAGCAGTGTATCTTTGCTCTTTCAAGTAGCTGTTTAAAAAATATGGGTGTTTCGAAAATTGCTGTTTTTATTCTTACACTATTACATCTAAATACATCTTGAATAAATAACTTGACCTCCAAGTCCTGAAGTATTTAGATGTGTTCAGGTAATCTAGAAATATTTTAAGAAATATTTGTCTCCAAACACTGGGAAGAATAGGTATTTGAAAGTAAACAGCAAATTACATTACATAACAAACTAATACCTCAAACTCTGCTTGTATACCTTACCAGAATATTTTTTCACATGCAAAGGTAAAAAGCTTTTATAGATCTGTTTGCATTGAAGAATATCTAAAGAAAGACTTTTTTTAAAAAATACTTTAGAACTTGTGAGTACTGTTGAATGATAGATTTTTAGACAAAATCTATGAAATATTCTCCAGTAGATATATAAATAGAATGTAGGGATTTTAGTGCTACGATCTGGTTTAAATTTGTAGGGCTTTTTCCCCCTCAGACTTAATTGTCTAGCTTGTAAAAACTCTCTGTAATTCATAAAATGATGATTATAAGACTAAGCCTTTTCTTTTTTTTTTTTTTTTTCTTTTTTAAGGGGAAGGGCTATATAAAGATTCAGGCCCAAGGATCAGTTTGAGTAGAAACAACCTTTACTATCTTACCCTACCTGGCACCTGAGCTAAGCAGATTAATTCACAGAAAGCTAAATAGCCTAAGCTGATTAATACATTTCTGTAAACCTGTGTCTCAGCTTTGTGGAGCTCTGATTATGAAAATAAAATCTGTAGTCTGTATTGCCATAGTATTCCCCTTCTCTAATTCCTCGTTTAAACTCATTATCTGAATACCCACCAGTAAACAACATACCAGTGGGGTACCTTAGGATCAGTCCCCAGGATCATGCTATTTGCAATACAATTGCCCCAAGTCTCGCAGTGATTTTACCAGGCAACTGTCCTACTTGGAAAAGACATAGTTCAACTTTAGCACTTAAGGATGCTAAAACAGTAAAGCATCCTTATGGATACAGAGCCGAGCACAAGTGCTATGATGTGGGTTTATTTAGTTCCCTGTAATTTTGACTTTTTCTTTGGCAGTGGGCAAAAAATCATTGCTAACTTTAAA
This sequence comes from Erpornis zantholeuca, assembly GCA_013400515.1. Taxonomy (NCBI): domain Eukaryota; kingdom Metazoa; phylum Chordata; class Aves; order Passeriformes; family Timaliidae; genus Erpornis; species Erpornis zantholeuca. The sequence continues at coordinate 55,544 of VZTN01001435.1, read as the reverse complement.
ATGTGAGTATAATTAACTTCTGTTCTGGACTGTAGATATGCTGTTCATCAGCCTGGTCCTTTTTTAGGGGCTTTTTTTAAGCCTGATAGAATTGCCCTAGTGTTGGCTCAAAGATAAAAAAAAAGAGGCATTACTCCCACATTCTGTTCCAAGGCCTCACATGTTCAATCAATTTTTCCTTTCAGTTTATGGAAGCTTTTGGAACAGGGCTCTCTGTGTATTTGTAATGTCATACACGTTTCCTGTTACAGGGTGGACTAGGCAGAGACCAAGTCATTCAGTTACTACTCAAGTCAATAGAGAATCACTGAATTGCATAATCAATTAGGCTGGAAAGGACCTCTGAGATCGAGTCCAACCTATGACCAACCACCACCTCGTCCACTAGACCACGGCACGAAGTGCCACATCCAGTCATTCCTTGAATGCCTTCAGGGACAGTGATTCCACTGTCCTCCACTTCTACCTCCCTGGGCAGACACGATATCTAACCACCTTTTCTGTTAAGGGTTTCTTCCTAAAGAAGAGGAAGATGATCCCTGGAATCCATCACCTTTTGGAGTAGTCTCTCAAGTAGATGAGCTTTAGTCTTTGGATTGCTTGGTAAACATGAGCATATGTAACATGTGTTTGCTCTTGTGCTTATTAAAATAAATGAAACCACAAATATTATTTTTTATTTTTTAATGAGAAACTCTGGTATGCTTCATTATGATAAATAGTCCTCTGACATCAAATTAATTATTGGAACAAAGGTTGAGGAAAGTGAAGTGGTCATTAACAGGAAGTACTTAATTTACAAGCCAGTGTACTGTATAATATAAATTTTAAAATACAAAATAAAAGAGAATTATTAATATATCATCAATTAATTTGGTATTTAAAAAATAAACAATCATGTAAAGAGAGCATGAAAAGGACCAAACACTGTCTTGTCAACATACCACTACACTACTTGCATGACAATGGAACTGCAGCTTCATTTTTTCCTTTTTTTTTCTTTTTTTCCTCCAAGAATAAACTGGAAATTAGGGGTGTTTGCCTGTACGTTATTTTTTTCTTTATGTTAGTGAAATCTCTTCAAATGAAGTAAAAAATATTGAACACTGTCTGGTGAGTAAACTGCTATCCATAGGAAAGGGCTAAAGGTATTTTTCAAAGGCTGCCTTGGCTCAGGAGCAAATGGGAATAAAAGTTGCTGTTGCTATTGAAATGTGATCATGTAAAAAATGCTATTGCTGTGAAATCTGCTATATAAATAAACTAACAAGAATTAGGCTTTTAATTGGTTTTTGATAATTTATGCTAGTGCATATTTTGCAACTTTTTATGGAGAGATCTCATAACAATGGCATTGAAAGGTATAAGGTAAGAATAATTTATATTTTCCATGTCAGGGAACACAGAAAACAATTCTATTATAAAAATTCCAGTAAACAAAAATTATCCTTTTCTATTTTTAAAGCAAGTTAGAATTCAGTATATTTAAGATATGTAGTGTCTTTAAAATGGGAAGGAAGCAATCTCATTATCATGCTTGTCATGTTATCTTTCTTTTTCATGTTTTGGTAAGTACATTACTGAAAAATGCTCATTAAAAAAAATGAAAACAAGATGACTAGTACTGCAAGCTGTTATATTTTCTCTATTGCTATAGAAAGCTGCTGTGCCACTTTAATACGGTTTGGTGGTTGTAAGGTACAGAATGGTTGTTGAAATGGATAGGTCCTTATATAAATGGCAGTGAAAACCAAATGCTTTTCCTTTACTCAGCTCTGGAACTATCCTACGAAATTGTTTTAAATATTTGGATGGCTCTGTCAACACTTAATGAATTCTGGCCATCATAAATCTCAGATGCCCTCCCTGAGTAAAACCCAAAATTATCATAGTTTCATAGCCTAAGCTGCCCTTGCCATATGGCGAGTGCAAATGTTTCTAAAGCAGCAAATGTTCTGTCAAGAGTTCCCAGTGATGTTTTGATTGGATTGCTCTATTATCTGAACAAGTCTGCCAAAAGAAAGCACCTGCACAATGAAAAGTGTGCAGAAGCTGCCAGTCTGTAGCAAGGGAAGGAAAGTGAAGCATGTAATGACAAGTTACCTGTCATCAGAAGATATGCTGCATAGGTTACAATGGATTCTACAGCACACCTGATCTCACAAAACACCTCTCACAAAAGAAAAAATGTGGGGAGCGTGAGTGTGTGAAAGAACTAACCTAGCTCCAGTAAACGTGTGCCCCTGCCCTGAAGGTGCCAAGCCATAGCTTAATGTGCTGTAACAGCTTACAGAACAATGAACTCCTCAGTGGCTTCTTAGCCAGACCTTTCCAGAGAGGTTATCAAACAATAACTCCAGAGAGAGTAGATACATTCCTTTTCCATATTCAGTTTTGCTTCAGTTCTAAGATGCCAATGCTGTATGCAGATTTTTATTCTCTTGGACAATCTGGCCTGGAGCATATCATTCACTTGTTATAATTGATAGCTGAATATGTAAATGCATTAAAGAACCTACCAAAGTAAAATTATTTTTGCTTTTCTGAGGAGGAATACTTAGTGAGATCCCATTGCTATAGTCCACTTTTCTGGACTGTATATCATCTTTAAGTAGATTAAAATAATATTTTGCACAAAAAAATATCACATCAACATGTGACAACTATTACAAGTTATGTATGTAGGTTTACAGGTCATTACCACTTGTCACTGAGAAAGATCTGTAGCTATACTGCACCTGTTGTTCTCAAGAAACAATAAAATTCAATCTTACCTAGTAGCTAGAAGTGTGTGAAGTGTTACCAGGACATGATCTCTGTGCAAATCCCTTGACTCGGCCTTTGTACTATAAATTTTGCTCTGTACTATGTCATGGAACTGAGGGAAGGGAAGTGGTGCAGAGAGGGAATTGTAGATCAGCTCAGGGGAACAGAAATAGACCGTGTCAGGTGGAAAAAAAAGGCAATTGGATGGTGGGAATAGCGTGGGGGTTGGGAGATTTTTCTTTCAGTAAGGGAGATTAGACCTGAGTAGGAGTANTGGTATTAACAATTTTCTGAGGACCTTTTGGGATAGATTTTTGATTTTATCCTGACTGTAGAAATGCATCAATTGATCTGTTAATGGATTTAAAAATTCCAGTTTAAGGTCAATAAAATTTAATTGTCCTTCCAGACACACCTTTGCATATTGCAGTTCTAATTTTTTTCCCACAGTAAAATTTCATCAAAAATAAGAGGGAGAACTGGAATATAATAAAAGGGAGTTACCTCAGTAAAACGTTATCTCAGTGTACCTGATCTCCTCCTTCTCACAGGGTCAAAGCAGCTGTTACACAAGCACTGCATCAAATGTCAGCTGTGCACTGTCCAAATGCCAACTTGTAGATGTTTTGAAAGACTTATGTTCCAGACCATGCTGTAACAAACCTTGTCAAACATGGCATCAGCCTTGGGACTTGCAATGTTCTAGCCCTCAGTAAAGCATTCTGTTAAATGAGCTAGTTCAAAATTCCTGGAGGATGTGTCTTATTCTTTAAAATTCCAACTCGGAGTAAAAGCAAATGTGAGAAAAATTTATGTTGTCTTTGGAGATCTGTCTGAATAGAGGCAGAAAGATCTCTGCTACCAGCATTTCCATAACTCATGGAGTGTTGAAGTGATATGCTCACTTTCCCTTTCCCAAAGTATACTTTGGGTATTCTAAGACTATCCATTTTGACTTTTCTTTATTCTACTCTATGCATCCTTTTATAGTTCAACTGAGTCTTAAGCTGACAAACTAGGAGAAAAGGCATAATGCTGTTTTGCAAAACCTTCTTTCACATTCTCTCACCATCAGTCCACATTTCCCTGATGGTTTTCTTCTTTTATGTCTTAGTTTACTACTATCCAAACCAAATCATAATCTAACATGGCACTAATCCAAGGTTGTACGTTCTCACATCAATGATGTATCCTGTACTCTATTTTCCGTAACCTTTTCTACACTCTTAAAACTGTATTTTTTTCATCGTGAATGCTAAGTATGATTTAGGGTTTTCAGAGCGTTTAAGGCAGTAGAAATGAATATTATTTTGGTCTTAACCCTATTTAACATTGGAATTCATAATTGTTTTCTTCCTTCCTTTTCATTATTTCCCTACTTAAAGTAAGACGGATTGTAAAATAGAAGGGTTCAGAAATAAGGGAAAAAGAGTTCTGTGATTACAATGTCTTGAATGTTGAGAACATGCAATCAGATCTCTAAAGACTATTTCTAAAACTACACAGAGTAACTCTCAGTTATCACTGCATAATTTCACACTACTGAAAGGAATGGTAGGAATACAACTGGTAGGAATATTTACCCAAAACAAACCTTCTGAGATTATCCCTTTTTCTGAAAGATCAATTTGAAAAACAGCAGATTTAATACTGATTGAAGGAAATGCTTTATATTACATTTTAAAATCTGCTGTCATTTAACTTTCAGGCATTTGCTAGAGGTTTTTCTTTAGGTGCACAGGTTTGGTGGCAGTGGGGAGAATATATGCACCATGATCTGGTAGGTAACATGTGTGCCTGCATTATAAGAAAGAAAATACCTCTGACAAAATAAATGAATTTATTTATTTGGTAGTCTTGGTATTTTCCATGAAGCAATAGAAGTTAGCCATTGGATTAATAAAACTGATTTTTTTATTCGTATGAATTCCGAGATATGAAAAATGTCTTGTTTTGTTTATACATAGGCATTAATTTTATTGACATGTAATTAATATTAAAACCAGTCTAGGTACAGAAGACTGTAACTCTTATAAGCCACTGCTCCACAGGCATTTGCAATGTATGTTTTGAAGAGAAAAGTGCTTAAAGATGTTATTTCATAAATCAAAGAAACATTTCACTTGCAACTGTTGCTGGCAGATCACAAAACTGGTACACCTGCATGACAAGCATTGTATCCTATTGATGCCAAAATAAGGAAGAAATCTAGGCACCTGGTGACTAGCCATGTTGTTGCTAGACTTAGACAAGTTCATCAACCAGCAGTTTTATATTGGATCCATTAAGTAAAAAAAAAATAAATTTTAGGATGTTTTTCCTAAAAATCACAGGCAACTTGCTATGCTATGTTTTTTGTGAGAACAATATGCAGAACAAGAAAAAGGTTATTTCAGTCTCTGACTCTTTAATTCAATTATATACTAAAACTCATTGTGTGCTTCAAAAATAAATTAACTCGAGATGTTATTCCGCTCCCCATCTGCTGCATTCCTTTAAATGTATTACTTCCACTCCTAGATCAGTTTAAGTGATTTTTTTTTCCTATCAAACCCATAGGCATTTTTTTTTTTTTTAGTGCCTCTGTTCCAGAAATTGCCTCATAAACCATGTGACTCTAGTTTACTCTTTTTTTCCCTTGCATGAAAAGCAGCCAGTAAAATGCAGCTAATGGCTGTTTTATGACTATGCTGCTGTAGCCTCTGTAACAGCATGCTTCCTGTTTTCCACCCGTGGTCTGCCTCTCACCCGCAGAAGAGGGTGTGTGATTGCAGAGCAAATGATCAGAGTGAAGTTGCATCATTGTCCCTTAAAACTGAGAGGCAGAAAATGGCAGAAGAGGCTACTTGAGATAACCAGAATCTTGGGTCTGAATCCAGCTGATTTCCTCACTCGTAGATGTTGCCTTCCAAAGCCTTTCTGCTTTAGTTCTATTGGCAGATAATGCTCCTCAGGATTTCCACAGTAATATTAGCCATGCTAAATAAAAGATGTAAAATGTCTATATAGCATAGAAAGTTTCCTGTCTGCTCTTCGTGGTGTAAGTACAGCTTTAAGATCAGTGAAGGAGTAAAATAAACTTGTGCATATTTCTCCCAAGTATTAAGTGAATCTTGAATTAGTAGCATAGCTAAATATTTATGGTAAACTAATAAATCACAATTACACCTGGTTGATAGGAGCTCAAGGAAAAACATTAAGTTTCACTGGTTACAAAATTGGGACTGGTCAGAAAAACTGCAGCACTTTTCCTAAACAATTTAAATACTCTAAGATATAATAGCACTATCCAACTTTGAAATCTCTCTATTTATTTATATTCAAATACATGGAAGTCAACCATGCTTTAATTGGATTAAAGGTAGCCTGTCTGAGACTTTGTCCAGGAGGCCAAAGAAGTTGGTACAATTTCTTTAAATATATGATTTGAGACTCAGCAAACCACTTATTCTTGCATCTGTTTTTCTCTTGTGAAATACATGTAGTACTTGCATACCTTAAAGACTTTTTATTTTGTGCAATTTGCATTTTTGAAATTGTTTGGAATCCTTAAATGAAGATTTATTTAGAAATACAGAAATTAACAAATCTTCAAGACAGATATAAGTGCAGTTGAACAGATGTCTGTCTTGATACCTTTATGCTGCTCTAATACTGCCTTCATAGAGACAAAAATTGAACAGCTGTTGAGTTTTCAAATGAATATAGTGAAATTGAGCATTCATATTATGCTGATAGCGATCCTAAAAACAAAAAAGACCAGTTTCATGCCACTGCTCCAGTATTTAGTACAATTTAGTACAATTAGTACTACAATTGGTTTGTCTAACTGTGTTAGCTGAGGTTTTGAGCTTTGAATACCTGATTCAAGTCTCGCCTCCTTTGCAGAAAAGCCCATCACTTTTAGAAATGTGTTTCATGTTTTTCACTGCTTGTTGCACATGGGTGTGCTGCTTCTGTCTAGGGCAGAATTCAATTTCTTCACAGTAGTTGGTGTGGGCTGTGTCTTGGATTTGTGTTGAAAACAGGGTTGATAACACAGGGATGCTTCCACCACAGCTGAGCAGGGCTTTCCCAGAGCCAAGGACTTTTCAGCCCCTCACCCTGACCCCCACTGGCAAGGAGGCTGGGGGAGCACATGAACAGGGGACAGGAGAAGGCTGGGACAGCTGACCCCACTGACCAAAGGGATATTCCGTACCATATGGAGTCGTGCTTAGCGTACGTATCGGGGGAAGAAGGAAGGGAGGGAACACATTCGGAGTGATGGTGTTTGTCTTCCCAAGCCATCATAACATGGGATGGAGCCCTGCTTTCCTGAAGGTGGCTGAACACCATGTTCCCTGCTGAACACCATGGGAAAGTGGTGAATGATTTCCTTGTTTTGTTTTGCTTGTGCATGAAGGTTTTACTTTGCCTGTTAAACTGTATTTATCTCAACCCATGAGACTTGTCCTATTTCCTCCCCCATTCCACAAAGGGAGAATGAGTGAGAGGCTGCGTGGGGCTTAGCTGCCTGCTGTGGTTACAATGGCTTGACAATGGCTTATGAGATTCAGAGGTTTCTAGATGAGTTACAAAAGAGACTGGGACACAAAGATCCTATCTGAAACACATACACTATTCAAGTTTTCTTTAGTCTGTGTCTGTATTTTCTAAATCAGAGTGAGAAACACTCTGTAATTGTAAAGGGCAGAAATCTAATCTGATTTGAATCATATCTTTTCTTACACAGACTGTTCATCCTAAGGGCTGATTCACCATTTTTTTGTATCAACCAGACCAATTTTCTGAGAAAGGTGGCTGCTATTGTGCTATTCTCTTCTCACTTTGCCTGGGATGTTCTGTATCTCACTGATATATAATGAAACCCAAATCATCCTCCCCAAAAGAGAAAATATTACTAAATTTCAATCTTCTTTTGAGAAAGAAGGTTCCTTGTTCAAACAGCAAGTGAACTTAGAGGCAGCAATGATTCTTTTTCAATTTATCCTAACAACACTAACTTTCCTCAAGGGAAATGAGTTCCAAGATGGAAGGTGAATACTGTAGGCAAGGAATGGAAGCATTAAGAAATTATTTATTATCATCTTAGATTATAATTTCTAACCAGCCACATGCTTGGCTATTAAACCTTTCTTTGTAAGCATTGAGCTACTGTGTATGAGGAGGTGGAAAGGGACCAATAGATTTTAGCTATCAGTGAGATGTAAGAAATAATATAGTAACATAGGAAAAAACCTTCATCTTTAGTGACCAAATGATTCAGTCCTCTGAAATATTAATCTAAGTGTGACCTTTCATCGTAGTTCTATTTTATTCTAATCTGTTTTCTAAGACTATATTTTTGAGTTTAGGGATGTATTTATTGCTTCTAATTTTAATAAAATGTAAAGACAGACACAGAAACCATTCATTTCTTGATTTACTCCATAGGCCACTAGCTCCAGTAATTAAGGTAGTTGAGCCAAGGTATTTTTAAAGACACCTCAGTCTGTTTAGATTAACATCTGCCTTTTTCAAGGACTCTACTGCAAATAAAGTCCTAAGTATGTGACTTTTGTTGCAGATGGTAACTACAGGTATTTTCTCCTTCTTGACTTTGAGGAATAACTCTTCTCCTACATATCCCTGCCTAATAATTCCTTCCAAACTCTTTTCAAACACAACCTCTGAAAATGAGAATATTTCCTTCCTAAGGCTTCACTGCCAAAAATGTGATAATTCCCAGTATACATAAGAGTAGGTGAGTTTTTCTCAAATAGATGGGTGTGAAAAACTTAGTAGATGAAAGTTCTGTAGTGAATAAGTTATCAGTTACATTGATGATGCATTTTGCTAGGAAAATACATCAGCATTTCTAGCTGTACTTTTGATTCTGTGAAAACTAGGGATTGCTGATTGGACACAAATACAAAATTACTCTCTTTAACTGATTCATATTCCATTACAACACATGGAAAATACTAATTTACACAATCATGCTAGTTATAGTTTTTCACAAATTGCAATATTCAATGACAGAAATCAATAAATAATGAGGAATTATAGAAAAGCATAAATAAATAGTAAAACATTTTTGCACTGCCAGAAAAAAATGGAGTCTGAAATACAGTAAATTCTTACAATATTATTATGGAGGAAAACATGCAAGTGTGCAGGTGAGTCAGCTGATCTTGTGACAGCAATGTGGATGAGAATTTTTAAACTGTATAATCTCATTTGGTTTTTACCCAATCTTGTTAGTTCTTTCTAGCCAGGAGATCTCACAGTATACCAAGAGGTCAGTAGTCTTTTTGTTTTATGTCCTGTTAAAACTAAGGTACAAAGAATAATAATTGGATATTCTGGGTACTTGCCATGCCACAGTGGAGTGTCTACCATAGTAGAGTGGAAATATAGCTTGCATTTCCTGAGTCCACTCTCTTTATTCAGTAGAAGAAAATAGTTCCTATTCTGCAATTTAAGAACACAATTCATGCTGTTGAGTAAACTTACTGATTTCACTAAAATTCAGAAATACTTCACATTAGTTGAGACTTAGTTTCATGCAGTCAAACTACGCATCAGTAATTACGTGATTTGCATTAAATTATCTCCAATTATCCTTGATATTCATTGATCTATTTATACACATATGAAAACTATAATGAGAAGTTACTATTAGGTCATTAGAGCAAAAACTTTCCATCTCCAGCTTGACATTTAAAAGCCAGATTTAGGAATTTAATGGCTCAGTATGATAGATTTGTATACCATGAAAAGCTCTGGTGTCTGTGATAAGAAACAATGCAGGACCTTATTAGCAGCTTTTTTTAATAGTCTCCTGAACCTAGATGTTTCATAATAATTAGGAGGCAGGTGGAAAGCCAATTTTAACTCCATGTGCTTTTGGACCAGGTAGAAAAACAATTAATCTGATCCTAATAGGCTATAATGGGGAAAGTAAAATTCTAAGTGGTGGGGCTAATCTAGACTTTCTGCAGAACTCAAGAATCATGGAGAATGTCTTGCAATTTTCCTATGCTTCTGTCTCTAGTTGAGCATAACAGCAAATTTTCTTGAAACAAAGTAAAAATACTGGGGGGCTAAGTACCCATCCAGTTTCAAGTATTCAGTCCTAAATCACACCAAGAATCTATGAAGGAGAATGAAAAACATCCCGTGTCCAAATCATCATCTCCAAGAAGCTGTGGGATTAAATCCAGGTACAGGAAGTGGATAACATCCTCCTGCAGTGAACTGAGAGCCACAGAAAGGAAATGGAGGGGTGAAAAAGGAAGGAAAATGTGAATCACTCCCAATTACTGAGATGTCTTCCAGATGTCATCTCTCATAGGCACTTCCACTGGAGTAGTGTGGGGGAGAAATGCAGCAGCTGAGGAGCTATGAAACTGATGGAGCAACCACCACGAGCCATGGCAATTAGACTGTGTAGAAAATGGAATGCCGTAGTCCATCAAAAGTTGAAGGTATCTGGGATGGTACATTAGCACACTTAACTTTTTCATAAGACAAGAGCAAGAATGTCTAGTTTTCCTACATGAGTAAACCAATACAATGTTTTTAAGTACTATATGCCCTCTTTCCCCATCCCCTAGAAAATAAATTCGCATCCACACAAAATCCGCATGGAAAAATAAGAGTATCTTGGCCTAAACTGAGAAGAAATGTGCAACAATCATGCAAAGGACAATTTTTCATCCAGAGAATGAAATTCTTAGTAGCAGAACTGATCAGAAAATCTTATGTTTAGGAATCTTTAAGCAGCTGAAATGGATGGGATTAATACAGTGGTTAAATAGAGGTTGAGAAAAGAGAACATAGGCAAAGAACTTTTCAAATCCTGGCAAACAGACTAATAATCAGACAGTAATTCATAGGTTGAGGAAATTTTACTGTGAAAAATTTTTTTCGAAATAATCCAAATGGAAAACTTGATCAACAAAATATCATTTCTCTAGTGCCAGTCAGAAGTGCTTTAATGGACTATTTTCCATTAACAGAACTTATAGTCATTGTAACAGTAAAATAAACATTAATTATTGGCAGGCATAGGAATTTTAGAGATCTCTTGTGTATCCCTGCATTTCCCAGTAATGCACTGTTTTTCTTAGAAGTTACACCACTTTCTGTACTGTAGTAGTTAGTAAGTCCCTCTCTGGATGTTGGATGTTTTCAGCCTTTCTCTGCATGGTTTTGTGACCAAACCTCCTACGCAACCAGCAGATCTTTTCTCAACCAAAGGAAGAGAGCAAGTGAAGTCCATATATCAACCAGCATTTCAGGTTGCATCTGTGCGTAACACCTCCATTTGAAGTTTTAATCTTCCAATTGATTTGTTTTCTTCCATCAGTAAATGAAAAATTTGTTGGCTTTTATGTCACTGAGGAAAATTTTAGTTACCTTTCATGTCATTTTATGTTTTATTGTAGCACTTTAAATTAAATATAAAGGTCATACAGTAATTCTGTAGACAAATCCCATACAAAACAATCATAAAGACCATTAGATATGACAGGAATGTCCACCCCACAAAGAAATAAATTCAAGTCAATTGAGAGCTATTGATGTTAAAGCAAAACCCCTTTGCAACAGGAGTTGCCAAAATGTCTAACACTGGCTTGCATTGGCTGATGTCCGACATCCCACTGTCAGTATCATCCTTCTGAACTAAATCAAACAACAAAACATTGAAAACTCTATTTAGAGTCCTCTGTAAAAGTTTTTCACAAATCTTCTTCCCAGTAAAAGGAAAACCATGACTGAATTAAGCAGATACTCCTCTTAATATATGCAGACACAAATGGGCAGCATTAGTGGTGTTTATTTTCTTAAGCAATAGATACTCGAGTATTTATTGGCCGTGGAAGAGTATGTGACAAAGCAAACAACCACAGTTACTGAAAGAGCACTTACTGAAGGGTATCCATTGCCTAGTGAAAAAAAAAAAAAAGTTGTAAGACATGTATTTGTTTTTTCTTCTTCTTCTTTTAGGCCTTTTTGTAGAAAAGGGTAACCAAATACCTATGTGGATATATATCGATGGATAAATATATCTCACATGTTTCTGTGATTAGAAACGTATGAAAATTACAATTTAACTAATTTTATAGTTATTCTTAATTAAAACAGCTATTCTGATTCCAAAAGCATATTTGAGTAAATAATTGGTAATATAATATTTGTTTCTATGTATTTTCTTCCAATGGTATGCATTTCATGTAATTATATTTTCAAGTGTCAAAATTAATGAAAGCTGGTCATTATGGAAATATGCTGTTAAAGGACATACACAATGAAAAAGTGTTTAAAATTTTTAAAAAATATTTATTTATTTATTTATTTATTTATTTATTTATACACTTAAGATACAGACTTGAGTACTAATTTCTTAGGTTTTAAAGGGGAGCAACCTTTGGTTTTAGGTAATGATGTACACTGGGAATTAGAAGATTTTGATTTCTGTTCCACACTTTTGTTCCCTAATGTCATAAACCACTCTGTAATCTACGTAAACTTTGCTTTGAAGATTTGGTTTATCATCTTTGTTCAGTTTTTCTTGTTTGTTTAAATTTAAAAGGAATATATTCTACCGGTTGCATTTCATTTCACATTTGCACAAAGCTTACACTTTTACTCTAGTCTTGATGGGAGTTTTTACATGCTATTGGAATACAGATTTTTTTTTTTCCAGAAATGTATTCTGCCATCCTTGAGAAAAGTGTTTTGAGATCATTTTAGGTGTGTCCCTAGAGTAACTATGGAGATGTGTTGGGGGTCTGGGCCCCCGCAGGGGTTGGAACTGGGGGCTCCAACCCCTGTCCTCTGCCCTGGAGATTCTCCTCCTTCTGTTCTTCATGTTGGAAAGAATGCAGCGAGACATCTCCTTTGCTGTTTCAGGAGTTGTTTATTTTTCCTATCAAGACCTCGGAGGCAGAGGCAGTGTCCTCCAAGGACACCAGGGCAGAAAGGCAATGGCTGCAGATCAGCAATTACCTTTTATATCTTACTAACAACCATTCAAGAAACAATACGTGTTTTATTTTGTTTCCAACACCAGTAAACCCTCATCTTATTGATATGTCTTTTCAATACTAACTTTTTTCCACCAACCAACACACCACAGGAACTGGTGTGAGAGAAGAAAGGAAGAGAAGAGAAGAAGAAAGAAGAAGAAGCTGACACCCAAAAAATCTCCATCTTTGTCTCTATATAATACATAGAGCAAGATCCTAAAACTACAACTAAACTCTCTGTGGTACACTAAACATAAATCTTTTCACCTCTCTGGTGCATTCAGGTTCTCCCAAAAGTGGAGGGAGCTTCTCCAAAAGCCTAGATTGCTGCCTAGGCCACTTTTGAAGAGCTCTGGGGATATAAAGAAACCACCAGAGGAGCAGGAGAACCTTCCAGGCTTCCCTGGACTCCAACAGAGATGCCTGTAAAATAAAAGTGAATATATCATGGATGAAACTTAACTAATAAAAATACCTGAGTTTAATTCGTGCTTAAGTGTTCATCAATTCCTGGCATTCTGTCCTCAAAGCACAGGACTTAGTGAGTCACACTGCAGCTTATTTGAAGGCAGCAGAAACTTAATTCACTAAAGCCTAATTCTAAATGATTAACTTGTTTGTCAACCTTACGGCAGATCTAACAACAGTGTTCTCTTTTATAACACCAAACAGTGCCAGTTGAGTAGATTATAGTCATCAGCTAAACTGCATTCACAGCTATTCTCTTTTACCAAGATAGCATTAAAGTAGCTGAAGTACATTCTCAAATATCTTTCTATCTCTTTTACTGTCAGTCCCCGTGAGCAGCCAGGGGGTCTCTGTTGGTCAGACACAGCGGCTCTCCCAGAGAGCGGCTCCCACCGGGAGGCTCTCCAGGGACATCCAGCTGTTCTGGGAACCTCCACAAGGCAAGTGGCCAGAGGTCATCAGCGTTTAGCTCTTAAGTGATTCCAGCTCAGTGATATCAGCTCAGCCTTGTGAGGCAACCCCAGGCCAACTCAGGGGAAGAGAGACAAGGAGCCTCGTATAATGATTCCACCAGGGAAGCTTTATTTGCCCAGCATCCCAGTGAAGGGGGTTAGGAACGAGGCTCCCTGGGGATGTGAGGAAGATACAGGGGTTCTTTTCGGGATACAGAGGTGGGTGTGAGGGAATAGGGGCCAATGGGTTACAAAGGATCTATATAAAATCTCCCAGAGGATGGTGGGCCTAGTTTCTCTCACCATCACCAGAAAATTACTGTCTTTTCCAAGGTCTGGCAGAGAAGTTGTGCAATTCTCCTTATCTCTAGAACACCTGCCTCCATGGCAGGGCCCTGGTGAGTTTCTCTGTCTCCACAAGTCCCTCATTTTTCTTCCACAACCACAATAACTCTCTCAAAGACACTCTGTATTCCTTTTCAATAAGAAAGATATACGGTCCTTTTCAATAAGAAAGATATCTCAATTAAGATATACGTTGCTATATCTATAATTTCCCTCCAGCTCATCTGTTCTTCTTTAACACTCTGAGAGCAGTCTTGGGAAAGAAAGAAGAAAACACATTTTGAAGTCACCCTCCCAAGGACTGGGAAGAGCTAAAGGTCTTTAATGACTGCAGATATGCACTGGTGTGCTAGGAGGTACTCAGTGCTGGCCTGGATACCTGAGGGACATAGGCAAATGAAATAATTGTTCTGGAACTTGAAGGTGTTCAAACCACTCCATGAAAAAGGTGAAAAAATGATATATTGTGGGAGTGAAGCAGCCAAACCTTATTTCTTTCCATATATACATCATCACATGCACAGGTTATATGTATGCATACTTGGCAGTGTTTCTAAATTTTACACTACTTGGGTGGAAAAAAGAAAGTGCTCAGTCAAGTTGAGTGCAGTGGAGAATTACTGAAAATAAATTGTTTTATGTGTACAGTTGTATTGGGCTGCTAGATATTTTCAACTTAATTTATCTATCTTTAGAGGAATTACATGAACTTTCTGTTCTAAGAACTGTGCAAGTCTCCTTCCAAAGTGACTGCTGCATCTCATTGCTCTCAATGGCACTGAAACAAACTGTCACCTTCCAAAAAAATCCTGTCTCTTGTTATTTCCCCTGAGGAATAAAAGTTAGGAGATATTCAAGCATCTTACACTGCCAGAAGTCACACTCACATTGATAAGAGTGGGAGGTAGAAGTCATTTTGTAACTGGATAGTCCTTTATGAGTTTCCCTTCTGGAAAACACCAATGAGTCTCTAGTGTTGAACCTTCAAAACACAAGAGAGAACAAGCTATTAATTTTAAAAAATCATTAAGAAAAACATTAATTAAAATTTAAAAAATATTTTTAAAAAGTCTTGAAATATTTTAGTGTACAGTTTTTAAGAGTGTATGCACTTTGTTCTTTGGGGGAAGAGTCAGGGAACTGCACAAAGCACTGCTTTTTCTATAGAGTCTGTGTCATATTTAAAAGATTTATCAGTAAATGGATACACTTTTCAGTGAATGTAGGTGTATGATGAAATGTCCCCAGACCTCTCAAGAGAGACAGAGTCAGCAGTCTTTATTTTATTACCTGGATAGTACATCTACATATTTACTTTATGGGATGTACTCTGGGTGCCCATTGCATCACCACCACAGTTTCACTTGTGGGTTTGGTTTACCTCAGCAGGTACTTTGCTATGAAACTGCATTCTCAGGCATCCTATCTCTGCAGGTGCACGTGTGTATGTAGTGGTTGTTGAAGAGAGGCTCTGTGGCCAGGTTGACCAAGGCCTGATGGGGTATTATACTCACATGAATCTTCCCAAGAAGCAATTTGTGATTGGAAGAATCATGGAAGACAGAGATTAGAGATTTTTGTTTTTTGCTGTTTGGTAGTGAAACATTATGAAGAAACAGTCTTAAAACTAAACAGGCTTCCATCTCCAGAACGGGAACATTTTCTTTTTTGAAATTCATCTGAGTGTTTTCATTTCACTTTTTTTGCCCCATGGAGAGACAAGTGACTTGTCATAACTCAGGAAACTGTACTGTATTGGCATACGACTGCATGGATAAAACAGTATATAATAGTCTTTTGATAAAAAATATTGAAAGCTCTCATTAAAGATATAGTTAGTGATATTTGTTGATATACCAATGATGACATATTGGTATATGTAATTTGGCATTATAGATCCACTTTTTTATAGTTTTTTATTTAATGATCAGGTGTTTTATATATAGGCATCCTTTTGGATTATGGCTGAATATTTCCTATCATTTTTTCACCAGAAGCTCCTTACATGTCTTGTTTTCAATTTGAAAAAAAAATCTTCTGCGTATAGAAGTGAAAAATTTGGTGATCGGTAATGCGTAAGGTTTTTGACTTGATGCACGTTGTGTCCTTAGTGTCCTTGGGAGAGGTATCTTTAACTTGACTGTTTTCATAAGATGAGGAGCATGGTTCTTGCACCAGTAGATCCATGATGATCTGTACTAACAGGCCATTTGTCAACTTCTGCCCAGGGTGAGTGCTGTACTGAACTACAACAGACTTGGTGAGCTAAAGGCCAAATCAGATGGCAGCTCTATTGAAGCTGCTTAGATGATAAGCATGGTATTTCCATTCTTTAACAAAGGGAACAACACAGTCTTCTGCATTGCTAGTAGTAAGGTACAGCAGGTAAAGCTTCCCATAGATGCCCAAAACAATGAAATGAAAATAAAATGAAATAGAAATGAAAAGAGCCTCAGAGTGTGAGAGGACTCTTTTGTAATAGAATCTCATTTTGGACCTACAACTTAAAGTATCAAACTAGTTCTATGTGCCAAAGGAAGGTGTTTCTAGTTTACCAGCTCTGACAGTCAAACAACATGGTTTCCTTCTCAAAACTCTCTTTGGAAGGAGTTTCTCTTTTTCAAATCTTATAAAAGACGATGAGACTATGCTGTTGCTGTGGTGATCCTGTCTCAGGAAAGCTTTATTTCTCCCTGGCCAATTTGCCCTGCACAGCTGTCATCAAGACCTGGCTGTTTCTAAAGCAGACTGGCTGAATCAGTGCTGAATACCACTAGTGGGACAACTGTGGATGACAAATATGTTTCAGACACTTCTGTGTGTATTCTCCCATCAACCTTTTTAGCATGTGTAACATATACACTTCTCTAGCTTGTGCACACATCATGCATTAAAATTGAGCTGAGCCCTGAGTACCACCGGTAATTTGTTACCACCTGTGATAGTTGTGACAACAAAGCACAGCTTTTGGTTCCTTCTCTGAGGCCTCTGCCTTAGCTGCTTTCATTAATCATGTCCCTGATGTGAGAGACATTCCCACTGTTTCAAGCTGAGGAACTTAACTTTTCAGGATGATGGTAGACAAGCTGTTGTAAAGTGGGTATAAGCTGCAGGAAGTGGTACCCCCAGGCCTATCACAGTACAAGAAACAAATTATAAATATGTGATGGCACATCACTCACTGTATGTTAGTAGTGAAACCATCTGGGTCATCTCCTACAGACATCTTTCTGTTGTTCAGAAGCTGCTGATCAGGGAGACAATACCCTCTGGTGGGACGGGGGAGTAGTCTGCACCTGACATGACAGTTATCATTTAGGGAATATCAAGTGCACACATGTGGATGAATCCCTAAAATTGCCTTGTTCTTGCTACAGAGCACAAGTTCACTTTCTTAGAGTTAATGTATAAGTAAAGAGGTTGCCATCAGCAGCCTTTTAATATTTGTGCTCTTTTTAAAATAGCAAAATACAAAATAGAACTGTCTGAATCCCTCCTTTCATCTCACAGATGGGATCCACTTCCAGCTCCCACACTAGCTGTAGCACAAACTAGGAGACTGACAAAGCAGTCTCTGTGCCTGGTGATCTGCCCTGAAATGACAGAATATATTTTAAAACATTAATGGAAAAAATAAAAGCGCATTTTTCTCATAAAATTTTTCATAATCTTGTGTATGAAATGACGAGTGTAGTGTTTTGTATTCTTCTAAGGAGATGTGCTGCTGCAGCAGGATGAGGATTCATCTACATGTCACAGAACACCAGTGTAGCTGCTGCACACCAGAGGAGCACAGCCTTGCAACCCTCAGCGTCTGCTAGGGCAGGTTCATTTGGTTAAGCTCAGAAGCTCACAAAAACTCATTGAGATGTGAGTCAACACAAGGGCTGAAGATACAGGAAATAAGAAAAGTTTAAATAAATAAAAGCAAGTCTGCAAAGATTCACAAGACATCGTTATAAGATACCATCATAATAGTGTTTAGCCTAAGTCCTTAATCCCAGCTGTCTTTTTATGTGAATTAGCCAACAAAAGATTGATTTCTACTACTTAGATGGTGTACTGTTCTCTCAAAATTCAAGAGTTTCATCTTCCTCAGAAGAGATGGTTAGCTTTTTCAGAAAAAGGTAATCAATATCAGAGATCAAGACAAATTTTTTATAGTCAATTAAATTCAGCTAAATTATGGGAAAGTAATATTAAATTTAAATAGATTTTTAGTGACAATTGTGATTTTATCTATTGTTTCAGACAAGCATATCCTTTCCTCATCCAGCCTCAGTTTTCTCTATGGCTTGAATTTTAGTTTCAAATCTTCAGTAAACTTTATTGAGCTCCTAACCTTCCAATTCACTTTTTATGGTAAATGTCCTATCGCCCTTCACATTCCTCAAAATCCGAATCTTTAGTGTTAAACTTTTATTTGTTGATTTTAAGTAAGCAGGTGCACTTGGTTTAAAGTTTGAACAAATCATAGTCAAAAACCAGGGAATTTTTAAAGTTTTAGGTTCATGAAGCTGGCAGTCAGCCAGCCAGTCAGTCCTATGACATTATTCCCTCAAAAGCCTCATTCTGTCTTTAAATAAAATTTGTTTCAATACATTTTCCAGAGGTGAAAACTTTTTCCACAGATGTTTTTTTTTGGTTTTCTCAGAGAAGTTTTTGGTTTTCTCCCGTTTGGACCCAAGGGATGCTTGAGCAGGCAGGATTGCTGCTGGGCATGCACTCTGCTGCGAGCCCCTCTGTGACTGTGGGACCGAGTGTGACTGTGCTGCGGTGCGTGGCCACCTTGTGCCACAAGGAGAGCTCCTCGGAAAAACTCTCAGCTGGGCTTTTGCAGGGCAGTGGAAGACAAGCAACAGCTGGAAATCATTCCTGGAAATTAATAATTTCCTAATGATCATCTGTCTTAGATCAGGCTTGCTGCCTTCTTCTGTTCTGAGCTATTACTTACGCTTGAACCAGTCTTACAGGCCACTGCTCTGACACCCTGACATTTTAAGTTTTTTGGGACCTATGCAAATGATTCCACAAAGGAAGGGGTAAATAAATCTCTAATTCTTCAGTGTTGTTCTTTCAGACTCATTTTCTTCTAATACAGTTGAAGTGAGAGAAGAAATTAGACTTTGTTATATTTTGCCTTCAGAGGTTCTCTCATTTTCATAGGATTAGCAGGTCAGTCACTGTATGTGGCTTGTTTATTCTGCCACTTTATTAGACAACTCAATGCTGCAATATCATAGCAGGAGCAATTTGCACTCTACATTTGAAGTCTAAAATAACTAGTTTTTGAATATTTTCAGTATTCCAGGAAGGAGGATGTTTAAAACTGTTTCATAGATAAGGGAAATGGATGACCTTATTAAAGTATTTGGCTCTAAACTTTAAATCTTGTTTCAGAAATGACCTATACTGTTTTTTACTGCAAACGAGAATATTTGGGGGAAATAAAAGTAGATCAAAACAAGGAACTCAAAAATTAAACCCTTTTGAAGGTCTGCTGCATTTGCTGGTAACATGAACTGTTTTGCTTACACATGCATATTTATTGTTTCCTTTGCCTGAAGCCCAGCACAAAACAGAAAATGTCTTTTTATCTGATATCAGTGAAAGTGATAACCCTTACTGATACCACTGTGCTTTCTAAATGCAGTGTTTCCTCCCTATCTTTGTCTGAGAGAACTATATATAACCAGTATATGGGTATAAAGTAATTCTGATGTTTTTTCTTTTCTTTGTAAGCATGTGTCTGTATACATATAAACACAGACCCACTATAAATATATGTAGTCTATACAAATGCAGAAAATGCAAAGTGAAATCCGTTTCTAAGGGGTTTTTTTGACGTTTGCAAATCCATAGCTGTATTACCTAGCTTAATGTTCTCAGCAGATTCTGTGAAGAGATTCACACAATTTATGTAGTGTTTTGCATGCAGGAACTCTATAAAATTATGTAGGCATCTGTTCCTGCAGATGCTTTTGGAGATGAGTTGAGCTCTCAGATTGAATGCAGTTACAGTATGCACATTCTAAAAATTATGAATGTGTTAAATTTTCTCCAGATAAGAGCTAAAAATTGATGTTTCATTTGTTTTCTAAGACCCATATATATATCTATATATACGTGCGTGTGTGTGTACACATATAGAACATTCAATTAGTGACTGTTCAATGACTGCTGGTTTTGAGACAATAAGCTAACATTCTAACATCCTTTCTACTGCTCTGTTACTAAATACTGGGCTGCTGACTTCTCCTTCTTGCATGAACAAAAATAGAACATAAAAAGAATTAAAATATCTGTCCCTTTTTCTAGCTCCAGGTAGACAGGAGCCTACCAAATATCAGGTATTTTTGAAGCAGTAAAGATACTGTATTTCTGCTGCTTTTTCAGTCCTCACAACAATGTTTGTTTTCAGGCAGATGGACCAGACACTCTTTTTTCCCAAACTCATTT
This sequence comes from Erpornis zantholeuca, assembly GCA_013400515.1. Taxonomy (NCBI): domain Eukaryota; kingdom Metazoa; phylum Chordata; class Aves; order Passeriformes; family Timaliidae; genus Erpornis; species Erpornis zantholeuca. The sequence continues at coordinate 35,035 of VZTN01001435.1, read as the reverse complement.
ATCCTGTTGAAAATACAATCAGAATTTTAAACTACTGTGGTTTTGGAACATTTTAGAATGTATAGTCGATAATGCATCTCACCTATAAAATCAAAACCCAGTTTTATTTCAGATTACAAACATGGAAATAGGGTTAGGAGTTACAAGTATAGACATTGATTTGACTGTGGAAATATTATGCAGCTAGTTTAAAAAATCATAAATCCAAAGACTGGGGAAAAAAATACAGAAAGAAATAATACTGAAAGGCATGAAGTTGAAATTCAATAGTGTGTTGACAGGGGATTTTACTATCACCTGTATCAGAAGGAGGCAATTGTGATTTTTAGCTGCTCTCACCATTGATATGAATTGGAAAAGCAATGAAATTTTTTAAGCCTCAAAACTTCTGTTGTCATAATTTTTTTACAGTATCTTACCAGAATGCTATTCATAAGATTCAGGTTCAGAAAAGAGCAATGAAAGTTATTGGGAAGAAGAATGAAAAATATCTGGAAGGAGAAAAACAAGAAACGTGCAACATGGAGGAGTGTTTGACTTAATTTTAACAAGCTCACACATATATTAATTATCTGATTAATTATATAATAATATAACTAGCATACAAAATTCAAATATTCAGATTTTTAAGCCAATGAGAAATTGTTTCATGTAACCAATATTTTATCATAGGAGTGTGTTTGCAGGGGATTTATAGTACCCACTTTTTTCTACAGGAATTTTGACTCCGTGGGAAGAACAATGTTCTAAGAGTAATTTGAAGCCGAATTTAATTTTATGTCACCATTCATTCTCTATTGCCATGTCATATTTTACTTCAAATCATCTCTATATTGAGCTGCCTATGAAATAATAGGTGGACCTTTCTTTGCAAGCCTTTATTCATCTTGAAAATTCCTTTCCAGCAGAGAGATGAAAAATTATCTCTTTTGACAGGTGGAGAAATGGCACAAGACAAGGTAAAAATTGCTCAAAATATTCAACAATTTTGAATCTTAATCTAAAATGACAAAAGCTTAATTTTTTCAAGTAATTTACTATTTGAACAGTATTAGTAATTTTGAGCCAGTTTTGTGATATTGATGGGTGCTCACTAAGCTCTGTCAATAAATTCTGTATTTTGGTCATTTAAAGAGATGCAACATCAAAATGATGGTCATTTATGAAAGGCAGTACTGGGAGGAAAGGTTGTTAACCATTGCACAGAAATTTGGAAAGAGAAGACAGCACCTACTTCGATGGGGAGAAGAACAGCCACTTATGGCTGTAATGCATTTTCTTTGTTTTGTGAGAGGTTTTTTTCCTGCATCTTCCCTACTGTAAACAAATACCTCAGTGTGCAGTCATTGTTTTGTTCCTTGAAGGTGCCCAGTTCTAAGAATAAAGCAAAAAAAAACTGCAGAGAATTGACTATTGAATCCTAAGAAAAATGCCCATTAGAATTGGACAGACAATTTTAATTCTAGTCTTCTAAAATATTGTGATCTTTTGTTTTGTGACCTCTTTCATATATTTTCTAAAAAGAGTCAGGAAAATTATGCATTTCAAAACTTAGTCCACTGTAAGAACTGTGAAATATTTGTGAGATTGACAGCTACTGACCTGACTGGTGGGCAGTGCTGATACTCACAGATCACAATTTTTAGTTTAGAATCAGGTATTTTTGTGTTTAGGAGTACTATAAACTGTATTATGTTTCCACCACCTCTTATATTCATTTTTGCAAGAAGGCAGGAGTGCACAGAGAGCCTGGGAGGGTGGAACCGTGTGCTCCTCTGGCAGCCTCAGCTGCACCAGCAAGCAGGCAGGTACTATTCTCCAGGGGAATGAGAAAAGGTAAGTCCCTGACAGACTGAAAACTGTGTGTTAAAATTCAAACTAGTACAGCACCAGTGGAGCAGCTGTGAACAAGAAAAACAACAACAAAAAGTGTAAATAGCATTTCTTTATTGTAATTATGACAATGGTTTCTTATTGTTGCTACTTTAAAAATAAACAATGACGTATTATATGATAAGGTAAATATCTATCATGGAAAGTTTCAGCCTTTGTGCATGAAGTTTAACAAAACTATAAGAATCTGAAAATGGATCCAAGTATTGGAAAATGATGTGCAGGATTAAGTATAAATGAGCAAATATTTATAAGTTGAGCAATGATCCAGAGAAAGTTAGATAGATAGACAGATAGATAGATGGATAGATAGAAAGATAGATAGAAAGATAGATGGATGATAGATTCTGCAGATGAAGTTGGAGTTTAAAAATTAGAGAGGATGATATATCTATATCTTTTCAAGAAAAGGAAGAATAGTCATAGAATAATAGAACAATTTGGGTTGGAAGTGACTTTAAAAATCACATTTCAACCCCCCTGCCATGAGCAGGGACACCTTCCAGTAGACCAGGTTGCTTAAATCCCCATTAAACACTTCCAGGGATGGGGCATCTGGATCTTCTTTGGGCAACCTGCCCCAGTGCCTCATCACCCTCACAGCAAAGAATTTCTTCCTAATATCTGGTTTAAACCTATTCTCTTTCAGTTTGCTTCTTGTGCTATCACTACAAGCACTTGTATATTTTTTAGGAAGATCTATGTTATATCAAAGCATATGTTAATATTTAATTATTGGGAGATGCCTCTGCCCAAATTAAGGTGCAAACAAGACCATATGCCAAAGTCATTAATACAGGTTGTTTGGTTTTTTGTGACAAGGAATATGAGGTAGAGAGATCGAAAGAATAAAAAAGAGAGAAAAGAAAGAGATCAAGTAGAAGATAGTCGCCACCTGTGGATCCAGTGGTGTTTTGATGGTCTCTCTTCACCCTGAGTTTCTCAGTGGTTGGATCCTGAGGCTGTTCAAAACTTTACACTATTTATACATTTTACCAAATGAAGGAATTAATGCTCATTGGCTACACAGTTCTCTTATTCTATTGGTTAAATTATTCCCTTTTTTTTAATGCTAACTAGTCCACATGCTCAGTCTTTTCTTTTTAGTTGGTGGGTTTCTTGAGTTGGTGGTTTATGATTCTCTGCCAGAATTACCTTGTACACAATCAGACCTGATTCAGCACAGAGGCTACTTTGGCTTTCCTTGTGGTTCATAAATTTTGTATTCTTTGTGTCCCATAACAGTGATGTGTTCTTCTCCCCCAGTTTTGTCAACCTCCCCCTAGGTCTGAGATAACACCTGGACAATAGCACCACCTTTATCTTATTACAAGTTCCTGCTGTGGTGGCTTAATTTACAGACCAAGTTCTGGGTATCCACAGAGGCATATTTGGGGGGCGCTTTGGTGTTCATTGGTGGCTGCAGATGCCATCTGTCCCATAACTCAGGGAAATCTTTGACCAGTGATATGTGTACGAGCAGTTGCTTCCTTACACAGTTTGCCGCAGTGGGGATTTTGGTCCAGATGTGTTAACCAGGATGAGCCAACCAGATCTCACCTCTGCCAGGCCTGGAATTCACGCCATCCTGGTGCTCCATTCTGGGCTTATCTCATGGCAAAGTCCTTCCATGGTCTGAAAACAATTCTTATGACTCTTTTGTAATAAACCAGTAATACATAAGGCCTTACAAAGAGCACACAGAGAAATTCAGCATTGGTCAGTTTTGCCTTTCATAGATAGATTTCTAACACTTCCAGATATGATATTATTCTAGGTGACATTGGGAGTCTCTTGCTGTTTCTGGAGCATGGCATGATGTATGAACTACCTCTCCAATTCTATATGCATCTGGAACTGCTTTGGGAATGGTTGTTGTAATCATAATCATGATATACCAGTAAAAGTATTTTAAAGAATAATCTTGATATTTGTACAAATTTCTTCCTGGGAGACCTTGAACGACTAACTTAGTAGTTATCAGAAACATTCAAACTCTCTTGGCTTGTTTTTTAATGCAGGACTCGTTTATTATGGACAAAGGGCTTCATTATTACCTATTTTTAATGGAAGCCTGGAGGGACTTGAAGGCATTAAAGAAATAACAGAATTCTCTTCTGAGTTGTGTCAATATAAACATGTTTCAGAAACTCCTATGAGGGTTTAAGTGTTGCAATTTTTTTTTAAGAGTGTCACAGCATGCCACTGAAACCTTTAATTGTGTGTACTGTATTCCCACATCTGTAATTATCTCATTTCACTAGCATGAAGCTTCATTAATATAGAGTATCTCATGCTGTTGTCCTTTGAACACCAAGCAGTGAGAGAGAGATTCCAGACAAGAACCTGGAGCTTTGAAGTTTGGTTCACTCATGGCAGTTTGTCAATTTCTCACCTAAAGGTTTTGTTTCTGTTCATAGTGTGAGGTTATGACTGTCAAGAGAATTTCTATAAAATGAAATTTTGCCTTCTTCTAGGTGTCTCTTGAGCTGAAGAGAGATCAAGCCTGGCATATTTATAGCTCTACATAAGAACATCTTTGGCCATCACTGTCAACATATGTAAAACTTACATGGAACAGCATGAAAAGACTGTTCACAAAATAAAGAAGGCTTACTGTAGACACAGCAACCAGCAAAACTGCTTAGTACACAGAACTACTCAGTGGTTTTCATTATGCCTCTCTTAAACCTTCTGAGTTTATGTTGAACCAAGATGTTCAGCCTATTTACTATCATTCAATGGCTAGTTGTATTTTCTTTAATACTTTGGCAATCGACAGAAGTGTTGAAATTTTGTGCCCATCAGCTCTCAAAGATAATTATTGTTTCACAAGACTTACTCTTTGAATTTGTTAAGACTTTTTGTGAATTGAAAAAAATACATTATCATTGCCCCACAGACCACATATTGCTTTCACAAACTGACATTGCTTATCCATATGCACCAGAAATAATCTCATAAATTTTGCCTGAAATGGTCAGTGATCATAAATTCAAAAACCTTGTTCTCCAGCAGTGCAGCATCACACTCATGTACTTGTGCAATAGTACAGTATTCACTGGTTTCTTGTTTCTCCCACACAGAGTAATGTCAATCTTCCTCCAGCAGAATTGTCTTATTTCATCTGTTAATCATAGCATTTGTCTTCTGAAATTTGGTATAATTTGATGACAATTGAAATCACCATGTTACATTTTTCTTCCCCAAATTAGACTGACAAGCTAGGTAGAATGATTGCAATTAATTTTCTCTTAAAATTTATCAAGGAAGGGTGGATAACATAATCCTTAACTATGTGACTGCAAAAAATTCCTTGGTTTTCAACTGTCAGTTTTTCATTAAATTGAATTAAGATATTTCTTAGAACAAGCAAAATTGCACTGACATTACATTGACTTTTGTTGCCTAGAAGCAATGCATTAGATCTTTATCTGATTAGAATAATGGCTACCTTATTGATCACATCAGTGTTATCCCTCTGTGAGAGTTGTGAAAAAATCAGTATCACACAGAAATAACTTGTTAACTATGGAAATTATTAGTATGCTGGCCACTGGCTGGCAGAGTCAGACTATGCCCAAGTTAGTAAGGCTTCCTTTTATTCAGGCATGTTCTCTTTTGTACTGTCAGAAGGTTCAAATAAACTATTTTTCACCAGATTCTTCAGAAACTCTGTCTTCTGTAAATTTGAATTGCTCTCTTGATCACATATAAGAGCATCTGACAGGCATAATAGAGATGCAACTTTCAGTGTCACTTTTGATTATTTAAAATTTAAATTGGCTTGTTCAAATATACTGCAGATAGTTGTGGATAACATTAGAAATTTCTCTTGCCATTTTAGAAGTTTCAATGTAGTGTATTCCTTTATTATATCTATTTCAATTTAAGATTCATTATTTTATTTTTAAATAACTCTTACTATAAATAGAATTCCTAAATAACCATTCAGGTGCATTAGAAAAACATTCCTAACTACTACTATTCTAAGAATCTTGACTTTCAGGAGTCTTACATGACAAGGGAGCACTGCAAAAATCCTAGAATATGATTTTGAGAAGAATCAATGGAGAATACTTAAGTAGATGTTCTGTAATCCTTGCAGTTGGTGAACTTGTCACCTCAGACTAGAAACCGTACTTCAGAGCAAGGGAGCATGGGTCAGAGGATGCTGAGCTGTCATTTATGGGCATAAATTTTCACAGAAAGACTGTTTTATTTTTAAACATACAAACATAACAACAGGTTTGTCCTTAATACTCCTTTAGAAATGCATACTTTAGAATTCATAGAATTACTAAGATAAAAACTGCTGATTGAACAAAAGGGTTTATTTTTCGTGCTTGAAATAAAAACAACATAAACTATAGCAATTAATCAAATTCATTCCACAAACCACGTATCACATAGCCCATGTATTATATTTGAAACATAATACTTCCAGCTAGTGCCCTAAAAAATTAATAGTATTTGTATAAGCTTATCCTCTCTCCAAAGTAAACTAAACTAGAAATTTTAAAAGTATATAATGCATGGTAATCATTCTTTTGCTAAGGTTACTTAAAAACAAACAAGCAAATAAACAAAACCCCATGCAGTTTAAATAGGTAGGTCAGATGAAAAGTGAGATAGCAGTGTCACAGCAGAAACTGCAATCGTTCTATTACTGTGGTTTTTATTTGTCTTTACATTGAAGATGAAGATGTTAAGGTAGGGAACACAACACAAGAATAGGACAGTGAAGTGGCAGCAGGAAGGAAGAGAGTCTGTAAACAGCCACAGAATTGTGGGGGTTTAGGTCCCTATATTTTAATAAGTTCTTTCTATATTTCATAAAGTATGTGTTTCCTGCTTCAGCATAGCTTTTATCTTACAATATGTATCTGCATGTCTTATGGTTTCCCTCAATGACCTTTGGATACTCAAACAGGGTTTTCAACAGTTTGGTCCTTCCCTTAGCAACTCTCAGTGCATCAGTAAATTTAAGAATTTGCTGATTCCTTTTCAAGGCTGTAAGTTTTCTTTACTTATCTCTATCTGTAGACTGTTTTGTGATACCCTGAGAGAAGCTCACAGGTCATACTTCCTCATTCCTACTTTTGTCAATATTCATCATTGCAGAATCAATAATTTATCAGCTGCTTTCCCACAGCAACACAAACTAGTGACACAAAACCTGCTCAAGAACGTGTGTGTTATTCACGGCTCCCTCAGTCACTCACTGCTATTGTGACATCTCAGCAGTGTCTTTATTTATGCAGTTACCATGCTGCTACCATGGACCTTGGGCCCAAAGCTACAAGTCACCAGTGCCCATTTTGCACAATCCATTTTACTAAGTGGATACACTATGTCCTGGGAGGAGTGCATTTCAGTGATGAGTAACAAGGCAGAATCTTAAAGGAAACAAAATCTTTTTGCTGTTTTGTTGTAAACAGTGTTGGTCAAACTTGAGCATCATTTATTGTTGATCTCATGCTGGCGCTTTTACAGCAGGTGTTACCTTGCTGTATGCACAGTGTGAAATGAGATCGAGTAAGAGTATTACCAGCATAGAAGAGCCATACCAACACTCCTTTTAGTAGGATGATGAGTTGCTCTGGGAGAGGAAGGTGGTCCCACAGGAATTAAAGACTATTCTAAACATTATCTCTTTCACCTAAACAGGTAATATGATTTAGAGATGAGGGCACCTCTTTGGTTGTGCTTTCTCTTGGGCTGTGTTAGCAAGCTGAGGGAAGTAATTCTTCCCCTCTGGCATTTATAAGACTGTGACTGGAGTACCACATCTACTTTTGAGCTCTGCAGTACAGGATGTTTGTGACATAGTCATGGAAGGCAGAGGGGAGAGCTAATTTCTGTATAGAGGTACCTGATGGAAGAGCACAGAAAAAAACAGAATCAGCCTCCTCTAGAAGGCGCACAGTAGTAGGACAAGACTCAACAAAACCGAGATAGTAAGGATTGTTTAGATATTAAGGAAAAAGGAAGGAATTGACCCTGAGTGTGGTCTGACACCAACACAGATTGCCCACAGAGTCTCTTGGATCTCTATCAAAAACATATACTTAAAACAAAACAATATAAGGCCCTAAGCAACCTGATCTAAGTGGAGCTGTTTAGGGCAGGAGACTGGTCTGGGTGACCTCCTCAAGCACTTTTCAACATGTAAGATTTAGATATCCACGATTCCATAAAAAAGCCCGAACCACAGCCTAAAGGAATACTTTACAATACAGAAGTGGTAAAGAGAACACTACAGAATTTTACATCCAAATTGTCTAATCTGTATAACAAATGCCAGTATTGGGATCACAAGAGGAAATATAAAACCATTAAAATATATAAAAGTATAATAATATACATGTTTACCAAAATTCTTGGTTATGATCAAAGTAGCTAAGGAAACAATATCACATATTTAGTGCAACTTGAATGTTTTTATTGTAATTGTGCTTGCCATTGCAGTACATTTACATTGTAATTGATACTCTTGGCTTGAGGTGCTCTGTGGCTGCTCTGCTGGCATTGTATTTTATCTTATTTGTCAGCCACAGCTTGTGATATGTTATGATATGACATAAAGCTGTGCAACATATAAAAGGGGGTTAAAAAAGGCAAGTAATTCACTCTGACATAATTTCTGTAGTGCAAAACCATTTTTTATTCTAATTCAAGCCTCAGAACAAAATGCAACATATCAGTTGTCAATCATGACTTGTGTTAATGCAAATATATTACCCCCTGAAAGAAAAATAAGGCTTCAGAGATACTACTTTTATTTTGTCATGAAGAGTTATTTCCTTGGGTTTTATTATATAAGGTGATTTGATTTCCTACATAAAGCATGTTAAAAGTGCACTTCCAAAATTTTCTTTGTTTTAACAGCGTACTTTTTAATTACAGTCCAAGTTTCTTTTCCATCATGATGGCTACTACAATAGTAGAAGATAAAAGTGTATATTAAATCCCAAAACTAGCAAATCAAGTCACACTAATTTGAATCAAAATACAGCCTGGAAAAATAATAGAATTAGAAGCAGTTTCTCTGAAAACAAAAAAAAAAATATCCTTTGAAGAAATTATCTCAATATTTTTCCTCTTATAATGTCCATGATTATATCATCTCCCATATGGTGATAAATTTGTCATCACATACACATTTTTGAAAAGAATTGCAATGGATGTTGTTTTCTCGCTTACTTCTTGATAGACTATCCTCAATCTACTGCATTGCTTAATTTCATAGTTACAGTAGCTACAGCTACAGGATTTTAATTTTTTTCTGGAAAGATTACATATTTGTATCCTCACACATAGATTATATATCACTTCTAATGATTTCTTGAACACACAGTATTTTAAGGACTTTATCGACAAAAACTTTAATGCCTTTTCAAGTGTTGGGCTGATAGATGCATAGTGCTTTCATAGAAACTAGCTCTTATGTTTAAATGATAATGCTTCTGGTAACATAAGAATGATTGTCTGTGTAATATACATAATGTGCAATCAGTTGGTGGTTTGCATACCCAGTTTCATATGCTTAAATTTCTTCCTTTAAATATAATTGCAGCAGTAAGCCAAAGGAGAACTAAATACTTGGATTAGCACAGACAATCTCAAAACACAATGACAAAGAATATCAGAGAGAGGAAGAAATTGTCAACTATCTTCTCAGGATGACTTCATAATGTGTGCAACCTAAGGTTACATATATGAATCTTTAAGTGGCTCTTTTATTCAAAAATAAAGTATGGACATAATAAAAGATTGGTATAATTCTATACAGGATTTAAAAAATCAAAGATTTTTTCTTAAATTAAGACTCAAACTAGTTCCATCAAATAACCCAGGTGATTTGCTAAGTAGAGAAGGTATTGATCTAAGATTTGTCTTAGATAGCTTTAAAGAATGATAATTTATATTATAAATTCTTGTGAGCTCACAGTCCTTACTCTCTGTTAAACTTGCATATATGCCTTCATAATGAATAGACTGGAAATTGAATCCTTTTATGGCAATCCAATATTTGCCAGCTGTATTTTCCACAATGAAATGATGTACTTTGATTTAAGTGTACTTCAATGAGATTATTTGGGGCATTATAACATAAAAAGTCATTGAGTTGCCCTGATACATTTGTGGTGTACAATGTACCCTTATTTGACATGCCCCATACAAGATAGGGTCTAAGAAGCCTGGCATAACAAGTTTTTAATTTTTGTATTTTTGAAATTAATTACTTTTTCGTATGAAACAGGGTGGAAAATCTTTCTTGTACATATATATTTTCTACAAGGCTTTATTTTTCTATAATAAAAATGTTTGATTACCTTTCTATAGAAAAAATGCACCTTAAAGGCAAGAAAGCTTTCCTCTCATTTTTCATTTTACATCCTCTTTGTTCTCTTAGATATTTCTGTGAAGCTGGCAGTCTCTCTCTGTAATTTCTTCCTTTGATTTTTGAATGATTCATTATGATAAAGATTAAAATACAGTGAAAGACAAAATTATACCTAATTTTTAATTCACCGAAGGGTATATCTTCTAATTTATGTCTTGAGTTTTCCAGACAGAATTTCAGCAGGTAGACTTGAATACAGTGAACTCTGTTTCCTATAGTCTTGTGTCCCCTTACCTGGAAGAGCTGAGAGACCTGGCTAATTCCTGATCAAGTCTGGGTAAAGTCTGGGGCCCACTGACTCATAGATATTCCACTCTCTAATTTAAGAATTCCCATCCGGGTAGACAAAAAAGTTCCTTGGATAGCTTTCAGGGCAAGACATCAATGTTGTTCTGCTCTTCCTCTACAGGGCTCTCTAATCATTTGAGTGGCACAGCTACAGTAATAATTCTTCTTCTTTAAAGATTTGGTCTTCAAAGAATCGTCATTCTGGAATGATCCCATTAAGTAATTTTAAAAGGAAAATAATGTTGCTTGTTAAAATGCTAGTGGGGAAAACTGAGTCATCCCTACAAAAAATGCCAGTGATAAGAGGAATTTATGAGACTGATTCTAAAAATTTTGATTATTAATATAAGACAACTTTTTTTCTACAGAAATAATAAATAAGGAAAAAAGGAGAAATAAAAATAAGGCAGATTGACCTGGGCTGGCTGCCATGTGCCCACTTAGCTGTTATCCCACTCTGGGGGCAGAAAAGATTGAAAAACTCATGGATCAGGAAAAAAGGCAGTATACTGAATGAAAGTAAAGAAAACAAGAAACAAAGTCGAGCAAAATGATTTATTCTTTTATTTCCCCACCAGCAGGCAGAGTCCAGCCACTTCCTCAGCTACTGGGGATCGAGTATGAATTACAGTTACTTTGGAAGACAAATATCTCTATAACAAATGCCCCCTCGAGGCCTTCCTCTTTTCTCTCAGCTTCTATTAATGAACATGACATCATATGGTATGGACTATCCCTTTGGTCAGTTTGGATCAGTTGTCCTGCCTGTGCCCCCTCTCAAACTCTTGCTGTTCTAGTCTTGGATAAGGGGTTGGAGAGTCAGCCCTGAGGCTGTGCCAGCACTGCTCAGCAGCTGGAAGAGCACTGGTATATTATCAACACCTTCCTACCTGCCAGTACAAACAGCTCTATGAAGGCTGCTATGGTGAACGTTAGCTCCACTACTGACATGCTCAATACAGAAAGTTTGGATATTTGGTGGTTATTTATTGTTTATGGAGAAAATGAGAGTGAGCCCAAAACACCAGGATGACACCTTATGCATCAATCACTTTTACAAGTTTATCTCTCATGTAGACAAATGCAATCTTGCTTCATGTCTATCCACTGAGTGCTGACACCATATAATTTTATAACCAGTTGTATTTCATCATGTTATTCTTCTATTCTTCTCTGTCCATCCATTTTCTCGTTCCCTTTCTTTTTATTGTAAAAGAGTACAAGCTTATCACTGTCACTCTGAGGTCGATTAGTCCATCTTCCACCCTTTCTGTCATCTCTAATTCATTATCACAAATATTGGTGCAGACCACCAGTCTGTGCTGGAAGCTTCCATCATGCTCCTCATTTAAGCACAGCCAGGCTTTCTCTACTGCTTCCAATCATTCTGCCTACAAACACATGAACAGTTTTAAGCTCTCCAAAAATCTCCTTAAGTTTTTCTTGTCATGTGTCACATATATGAAGTTGCTGGTAACCTAAATGTTCTCTGTTCTTCTCTACTACAATTCTTCCTCTAGTTTCAGTGTTTAAATTTTCTTTAAGACAATTTTCAATGTTTGTACAGCATTAAGCTCAATGGAGTGAGAAAGGGTCTCTGAACAGGACCATATGTTATTCCAATAGTGTACTGATAAAAGAAAAACACATGAATCACAACCAAAGGGTGGTGATGAGTTGGGTTATTTTTCCTGTTCAACTTCCTGTGACTAATTATTAGGAAATTTAGACAGTTTTTAAATTAACAGATTTATAAATGGAATGGAAGGCAGCTTTTGCTATAACGATGAATGTTTACAGATTTGTCCTAGAAATTAATAAAAAATAATAAAGGCAAATGTAAGTACTACTTAGTGGTTTTGTATTCAACTGAAATCAGAGGTAAGGAAAACTTTTAAAGTAATAAATCATTCAGTGTACAGTTTGTTCCTGCTTCTTTTGATAGAGCTTGGTTCTACTGCCACACTGGGTTGGTTGTACACACAGTATATTATTTCACAGTGTGGTGTATGAGCAAGTAAGGAAGAAAAGTTTGAAGTGATAGCTGTTTGGAATATTTATTTTTGTTAATCAAGTCTTGCAAATTGGTTTTTCTGTCAAGATTCAAAACTTGCTATTAACAACTCTATTCTTTCCACTGCTCATATACTGAGGGAATTTAGTCAGTTTGCATATTTTATAAACTGAAGGGAAAAAAAGCAAAAGAAAAAAGAAAATAAAATCAGGAAGCAGTCCATATTTCTAAAGGCATTGCCAAAGGGTTTCCAGCCTGAGGAGTGTTTAAGAAAAACAAACCAACAAGCCAAAACAACTTTTGCAACATTTTAATCTCAGTGTAACATGTCCATCATCAGCCTGAGGAATGCTGAGTGAGAGATTAAGTATGTTTACTAACTTGAGATCTAATTAAAAAGATGTGTGACAGAAGAAATTAAGGAAAATATTTCTTATGAAAAAATTCTCTAAATTACATCCTAGTTGCTGACAGAACTTGGACTAAGAATAAAGCCAAAGAGTTATATTTTATTCACTACAATATTACTGTTGAAGACAGGCACATAGCAATATTCCGGTCTGAGGCAGGTGCATAAAATCTATTTATTTAAATGAAAATACATACAGAAATTTTCTCTTATACCCTACCCACCTCCAGCAGAGTAGATAGGTATTTGGTTTTTTTTGAAAACAAGCCATTTTGGAAGTAATGCTTTTATACTCAGAAACTGTCATGTTTGTTGTTGAAGCAATTGAAAAGGCAATTGAGGGCTTTCAGAAGATTATCAGCATTTTAATGAGTTGAAAACTTGTCTTTTACTAATACATTAGAATAATGAGCCTGATTTCTTAAAATTTGCCAACTTAGAAACATGCCAGTGAAATATTCAGAAGGGAGTTGAGAGGAAGATGGAGGATCTAAGTTCTTAGAGAAAGAATAATGATTCTTGGGCCACAAACACAAGCTTTTCCCGTGTTTATTTCCCCCTGCAATTGTACCATTAGGTTAGGTCTGCCCCAATTTTAGTTTGACATTTGCAAGGTTCATTCTAGACCATTGCAAAAATTTTTACAATGATAACAATGTCATGGTATTGTATACTGTGTCATGCATAAGGGTGGCACATTCTAATGGGAAAGTAGCCTTAAATACTTGCTTCAATTTTTTAAAAATCTCACTTGAATGAGCATTTTAACTTTTTCCCATTCAAATTCTACCCATTTACTTATTTTTCAAAGACTGATGATTTATAAGCACAAAACCTCCTGTAATCTGTCTCATGAATGTTCCAGTCTTTCTGAGTCCTTATTTCCTTCAGCAGATTTTCATTACTTTTTAAGTTTTTCTCTTTCACTATATCACTGGTCTTTCCCAGTTTCACGTACGTGCACCAGTGGTGGTGTATTTTTCCCTTAATGTGAAATACTTTCTGTTTTCCTCAAATTCCATCATTACAGTCCTTCTATGAGAGACAAAGTTAACAGGTTAACTCCATAGTTCTTATATGAAAGGACTTCATTTTCTCTTTGTTCAAAAGCAATGAATTAAAAATGTTTGTCCCTTGATGTTTATATGATACATTTGTGTTAAATCAATATTAATAAAGACTTTGTAGATAACATACATAGAATCGTAGAATCACAACAAACTCTCTAAAATTATCGAGTCCAAACGTTAACCCCTACTGTGTTTGCCACTAAACTATGCTCCCAAATGCCACATCCACACCCCTTTTGAACACTTCTAGGGATGGTGGTTCAATCACTTCCCTGGGCAGCCTGTTCCAATGCCTGACAACCCTCTCCATGAAGAAAGTTTTCCTAATATCCAATCTAAACCTCCCTTGGTGCCCTAAGGCCATTTCCTCTTGTCCTATCACTTGTTACTTGTGACAAAAGATTAACATTTCCCATTGCTACAGCCTCCTTTCAGATAGTTGTGGAGAGGAATTACATTCCTCCTGAGCTTTATTTTTCTCCAGACTGGAAAACTCCAGCTCCCTTAGCTGCTCCTCCTAAGACCTGTACTCTAGACACCTCTGTGTGTTGGTGAAAACACAGTAAATTGATTGAAAAACTCATTGATATTAGTGTTATTAGATGAGGCACAAATTAGAATTATAATTTTAGCTAAAATGGATTAAAAATAAGCCTGTTTTTAAGTTCATTTCAGAGCAGAATTTTTGATAACTACTTAAGTAGTATTTTTGCTTTTCTGAGATATGTTTTTGAAAGAAAATATTCAAGATTTTAGACTTTACCTAGAGAGATTACTCAAAGAGTGGTGAGGAATTTATCTTTAACAAACAAGTTTTTCAGCTGTTAAATATTGATTTTAATATGTCATTTTAAATGTCATATTATTATTAAATTCCAAGTAAAGACTTACAGGAGAACCCATGTACCTTAGGTCTAAATGGCAACACAATTTTGGCCAAAGTACATAAATGAATATATTTTTTATTTATTCAGTCATTTTCAAAGCACCTGTTGTTCTTGGAAAATTTAACAGCGGAAAAAAAAAAAATAGGAGTATATGACTCCAGTGATTCCATATTCTCCAAAGAAATAGAAACATGATCACAGGAAGAACAAGGCATGTGCCTGCAACATTTTTTCAGAACTTCAGCTTGTCTTGAAAGAGACAGGAATAAAATCATTAATGACACATCTAGTCAAAATCATTATTCATTATTTTGGAGACTGGAAAGATTGGGGTTGGATAGATTTTCTTAGTATCCTTGGTGTCTTCTGAGTCTTTTTGTTGGTTTGGCCTGGCCTGGTTTTTGGTAGCAGGGACCCACAGAGCAGGCTTCTGCGAGAAGCTCCTGGAAGCTTCCACCATGTCCAGCAGAGCCAATCTCTGATGGCTCTGAAGATGGACATGCTGCTGGCCAAAGCTGGGCCAGTGAAAGAGGTTGGTAATGCCTCTGTGATGACATATTTAAGAAGAAATCAAAATGAAGTTTGGGTACAGTTTTAATTCCAGCCAGAGAAGAGGAGGAGGTGAGAACATGTGAGGGAAACAACACGGTGACACCAAGGTCAGTGGAGAAGGAGGAGGACGAGGAGCTCCAGGAGCCAGAGCCGAGATGCCTCTGCAGGCTGTGGTGCAGACCATGGTGAGGGAGCTGTGCCCCTGCAGCCCATGGGGATCCACGGGGGATGCAGAGATCCACCCACAGCCCATGGGGATCCACGGGGGATGCAGAGATACACCCACAGCCCATGGGGATCCACGGGGGATGCAGAGATCCACCCACAGCCCATGGGGATCCACGGGGGATGCAGAGATACACCCACAGCCCATGGGGATCCACGGGGGATGCAGAGATCCACCCACAGCCCATGGGGATCCACGGGGGATGCAGAGATACACCCACAGCCCATGGGGATCCACGGGGGATGCAGAGATCCACCCACAGCCCATGGGGATCCACGGGGGATGCAGAGATACACCCACAGCCCATGGGGATCCACGGGGGATGCAGAGATCCACCCACAGCCCATGGGGATCCACGGGGGATGCAGAGATACACCCACAGCCCATGGGGATCCACGGGGGATGCAGAGATCCACCCACAGCCCATGGGGATCCACGGGGGATGCAGAGATACACCCACAGCCCATGGGGATCCACGGGGGATGCAGAGATCCACCCACAGCCCATGGGGATCCACGGGGGATGCAGAGATACACCCACAGCCCATGGGGATCCACGGGGGATGCAGAGATCCACCCACAGCCCATGGGGATCCACGGGGGATGCAGAGATACACCCACAGCCCGTGGGGATCCATGGGGGATGCAGAGATCCACCCACAGCCCATGGGGAACCATGAGGGATGCAGAGATCCACCCACAGCCCGTGGGGAGGTTCCTGTTCCAGAGCAGGTGGGTGCCTGGAGGAGGCTGTGATCCAGTGGCAGACCCAGTGGAGAGACAGGGCCCTGCTCCCAAGCTGGAGCAGCCTGGCCTTGGAGGACTGCACCCCATGGAGAGAGAGACTCATGGCACAGCAGTTTTGGGAGGGCTGTGTGCCCGTGGGAATGGACCCACATTGGAGAGGTTTGTGGAGAACTGTCTCCCATGGGAGGGACCCCATGGCCTCAAAGGGGAAGGAGTCCTCTCCCTGAGCAGCAGAAGAAAACCTTGGGTGATGAACTGAACAAAATCCCCATGCCCTGTCAGTGGGAAGGAGGGAGGGATTGGGGGAAGAAAAGGTGTTTTAAGGGCTTATTTTACTTTTCATTATCCTCCTCTGATTTTGTTAACAATAAATTCACTTTGTATCTGTAAGTTGAGCCTGTTTTGCCCCTTGGAGTGTTTTTTCCCAGTCTTATCTCAACTCATGAATGCTTTGTTAAAATTTTCTCTCCTCTGCCCAGCTGTGGCAGGGGAGGGTGGGTGATCGACTCGCATGGGTGCCTGGTGTTTGGCCAGTGTCAAACCACAACAGTTTTATTTTGAGTCATGCAGACTTTCAGGTTGTATACACAAGTTCCTTTAATAACGTGGTGGAAAGAACAAAGCCTGTTTGTATCACATCATCCCAAATACATTCTCGTTTGTGGAAGATATTTAGTGGTTGTCTGGAATGCCAAACATAGCTTTTAATTTTAATTTCTTTGTTTGAAAAGTGTATTCAGTGAAACAATCTCCTTAAAGTCCATATTTCATCAGTCAGTATCTATTTTCTAAAACACCTCATCTCTGAAATGAACTTAAAGATGGTTCACTTGAAAGATTGGGTCATTTCACACACAGAAAACTGCTGGTGACTTCATAATTTTGCCAACTGACATCTAATCCATATTGCTGTTATTTTCTTTATAAGTGGCTGATAGCTGATCCTGAGGCCAAACTGATAAGCAGTAGATCTTTAATAAATTTGAGAATTTATAGGTATTCAAACTAAATCAGTGTTTCAGTGCTTCTTAATTTTCTACTGCCATGGCATTCAAGTTTTGAAGAGCCAGTGTAGCTTGGATACATGACCAAATGCAAAAAAGATGGAAAGTGTTAATATCCCATGGCAGAAATAAAACTTTTTCCTCCACTTAAATATTGCCACTTAACATTTTATTAAATATAATAGCCTATGGTGCCCAGGTGGCTTCCTCCCCTGGTATATTTATTAAATATTTACTTTGTTTAAGAGTCAACATAGGACAGAAAAAGCTCAGAAAATGCATTTTTAAACATTCTCTAAAGGTTCATATTAAAAAGGAATTTTAAACAGAGCTCTGTAAAATTCATTTTATTTGCATTAAAAAAAATATTTCATATCATGTTACTTGAAAATTTAGACAGATGCACAAGCTTCAGTTTTGAATTATTCATTTACAGATATTTGCTATGTAAAGACATAGAAGGGTAAAAAAAACACTAACAAAAAAGAAAGAAAAAAACAGATCCTGTTTCTGATATCTTAAATGCCAATTAAATTTCAAATAAATTACATCAAGCATGTCTACATGAGGTCGTCATAATCTTGTGAGAGAATTTAATTGTATTCACTTTGGACAGGAGCTTTTAGCAACCTGATGCAGTTGAAAATGTCTCTACTCATTGCACGTGCATTGGATTACATGACCTTTAAAAGTCCCTTCCAGCCCAAAATATTTTATAATTCTGTTATCTGCATTTTATTACTAAAAAAAGATATGCAAGTTTTGAGAAAGGAATTTGTGTGATGGAAGTCTACAAAAAAGGATTATTGCAAAATTGAAGTATTATCTAGATTAATCTACAGTAGTTTATGTTCCTTTTTGCTGAAATATTCCCAAACAGAGAGATGGTGTTTCAAAATTCTAAGAAATTTCAAAGAATGGAAGAAATTAAGTATTCACCTTTATTTAAATGGGAAATACAGACATAAGTAGACTTGTCAAAAGGTAGACAAGTTGTTTGTGACTAAGCCATAAGAGAAAACCTGTTCTTTCTGTGGAGGACTTGCTCCATAACTACTATCAAAACACAGTCTTTCTTACTACTGGGGCAATTTAAAGCATCAGCTGTAATCTGAAGGCATCCTTTTAGAGGTTACCATGTGACTTGATCTCTTTTCTGGAGTGACCAGAAGGCAAGATTCCCTTTTGCATCAATTTTGTTTTTACTGCTGTGATAAACAAAGAAGTGTGATAGGAATCACACTGAAATAACCAGATTTGTTTTTTTTCACAAGCCTTAGAAGGATGGTTTGATAGTAAGATGTATTTCCAGCATTGCACCACTGTCTGTCCTAAGCAAAGATTGTTAGGTTCCAAAGAATATATGAATGGACCTAAATCTCATGAGATTAGACATATAAGACAATCTTGTTAGCCTTAAGATTTCATGCTACTGGCATAAATTTTTGTTCCATTTTAAGATTATAAGAACTGGTAAAATATTGTTTCAGCTGAATCTTTAAAGATCAGATTCATCATAGATGGTAAAAAAACACCCCAATGTGATTTAAAGCAGAACAGGAGATTAAAATATCCATCATGAACCCATGAAGGAAGCCTTTTCATTCTGAAAGAGACAGAAGATAAAGCTTGCAAATATGCCTCAGATGGACACTATATTATCAGCACAGACTGTTTTGCCCATAGAGTAGCAAAAAATAATTTACTCGTTTTTTTAGCTGTATCACTGGTCTCCTACCAATTAACAAAAGCCAAATCAACTAAAAAAAAAATATATATATAAACAAACAAATCACAAAATAAACAAAAGCAAAGACATAGTCAAAGTTTACTCTCAATGAAACATTTCTATTCAATCCTGGCTCTGAAGTCAAGGTGAATCAAACCAATAGGCAACCTCCAAGAATGATAGTTCTTAGGGGTTTGCTTAATCAGCAAAAAAATGTGATTAATAAAATGGAGTTGCTCTCTGAGCAGTTTTTGCTGTTTGAAGACTGGTAAAATTGCTGAGTTTAAGAAATAAAAAAAATTATTTATTTTTGACAAGTTATCATGAACTCTTGCAGTCCAATGTTATGCTTTGAAATATATTTGCCAACAAGTCACTGTCACTTATTTCTCTTGCTGTTTTGAAGGTCCTGCTTTTAAAGCGTTAATCCTAGTGCAATTTATGTTTCTTCAGGTCTGGTGTACATATGTACCAAGTGCTGAGGGAAAAAATGTTTGAAAAAACCCAGAATCCCACTTTGCAGAACAACAACACAGACTTTTAGAGACAACAAAACTACCAAGAAAAAGCAAGAATTTTAACTGTACACCTGACATAATCTGGTTTTTGGTTATTTCTTACTTTATAGTAATTTGTTCCATGTTCTTTTTCATAGTTGATGTAATAATAGCTTTTAAATATGTTACAAAGAAAGCCCTGGCTCTTTTAAATGGAATACTTAGTAGGTATTAAAATGCACAAAGAGTTTCATAGATCCGGATATTTCTATTTTAATATTCTGGCATAACTTTTTTATGGACTTTGCAAACCAATGCTGTAGACGATTTTCACTGAAGAGTTTCCTTAGTTGTGAAGCAGTTGGTGTATCAGAGTCACAGCTGTCTTTCTGTAGACCCAAATTTCAAAAAGAATCTAAAAAGAAAAAAAAAATAGCAGGAGAAAAGAAATTGAAGATGATTTTATTATCCAACATAATTACTGTTGCCATAGTACACAAACCCTTTTTATGTTTGGAGGTTTTTTGGTTTGGTTTGGCTTGGTTGTTTTGTTTCTGGGATTTTTTTTTGGTAAAGATGCAGACACTGATACTGTGATCAACACGAAGGTGCTTATGGAATTAATCTTGTGTGATAAAAGTGACAGTGACCATAAAAAGACAGTATTTTTATTAGAGAAAGAAATAGTTCCAGAATCATCATGTAGTACAAAGGATAGAATATCCAAGTGTTTTTTTCTCTTCTATCAGACAGTAAAAGAAAAAAGACAACAAGATCAAAATGGGAAGACCTTCAGCATTGCAACAGGCAAACAAGCAGAAAGAGAATTTGGTGAATGAAACCATCTATACTAAAAATCCATGCTGTGTAGTTGGTTACTATTGAGATTTAATTAACAACTCAGTTCTGGGAGAAGAACCAATTATATAAGCACAGAGATTTAACTAGAGAGGCTGGATCTTCAACTACATCTTTTTTAAAAAGTTCTTGTTTAGAGACAGAAGGAGATTTTTGCTTTTCTTGTTTGTTTTCAAAAAGTAGCCAATTCACTGAAAATAATTCTGGGAAAGATTGTAAATTAATTTTATTTTGGATTGCCATCCACATTTTAGACAGGTTTCCAAATATATTTTAACATGCTAAAGTTAAAAACCTTAATAAAACATGTTGTTCCCCTCCTCCACATACACCTTTTCCGTACATGTTATGGCTGGTTCATGTTTGACACATAGTAGCATGCTGATCTTTCTCTACATGTAGACCCAGGAAAACCAGAAAACATGAAAAGTAATCCAATATAAAATCATAAGTAAGTCTTCCTTTTTTTAACACATATTCTCACCTACATATTTCCTACAGATACATTTCTTTTCCTTTTATATTACTATATGATGCTTATTGTTAAAAAATTTTCTTCTTATGGGACTATAGTATACTACTTGATCAATGAAAAAAGATTATTAGTTACTTTGTATTTAATATTTTGATCAATAAAACTTATTAAAATTCTTAAGTTATGAGCGTTCACTTAATTCTGAAATGCACGTGATTTTAAATACATCCAAAGGTAATTTGTAGCACAGGTACCTGTGGTTAGATTGTGGAGCTGCTGACATTCGTGGTTAGATGGAGCTGCTTTTGATGGAAAAGAGTCTGGAGTCAGGAAAGGTGAAGACTCATGTTTCTTTCCCTCTAGGAAAAAAAAAAAAAGGCCTTTTATACATTTTGCTGGTATCATGATGACTCCAGCCCTATCAGTGTGCTTATCTCCTCAGAAAAGTTGTTGCTGTCTGCAGTTAATAGTTTAAACCCAGATATAGTTAAAAAGCTTGATTAACCAACAGCATGTCTGTTTAAAGCATGGTTTTGTCTGACTTGCTGATGAGAAGTAAAACATTGGTTTTCAATATGAATGCCCAAATATCTTAGATTTTATAGTGTCTCATTGAAGCTGCAATTTATTTCTTGTCTGTATTCCCACAGAGTCTCATTTCTTGGCCAGACTGTATCTTTCACAAAGTCATCAATTAATGTGTATTTACTGAGTTAACAATACTTAGTACCATAATAATACAAGCCAACAGCACTACAGAAACAGACACTTTGAATACCTGTATATATAGAATTCTGATTGTGACAAAATCTATATGAATAATATAATTTGATTTGGTATTTAGTATATCTATAGAAATCCAGAGTTATTTAGGACATCTGGATGCTTAGAACAATAGGCAATAAAAATTAGCAGTTTCCTAACAAGCAGATTTTTAAATACTCAGAGTAATAAGTATAATTCCACAAAATATACATCAACAAAGCACAACTTTGGGATTTATGTGCTTTGTTCCCTGAAAACTATCATAACTATTTAGAGCTAAAAATGTTTATTCACCTTGTAAGGTGTTATAAAAGTCCCTATTGCTTTTCTAAGTAAATTATTTTTCTGTAACCTGAAGCTGCTAACACTACCTAAAGAATTAAAAATGGCTTTGGCACAAGTCTGCACAGTATCCTGCCAGTTCTCTCTCCTGCTGAGCACAAGCTCTAAGAATACAGGACTTGTGACCCCAGAGGGATTTATTACATTTGCTTATGGTGAAGATGGCAGCAATCTTAAGTGCCTGTTGAAACAGGAGGGCGCTGGAAACGATACCATTGAAATACAACAACCAAAGAAATGAAAATTTTCTGGACTCCATCAAAAAGCCCTTAGAGGAGTCGGGGTTATCAGTTACTCCTTAAGTGCTCCACTGAGGAAATTTCACTTCTTTCTGTGAGACCCCAGCAAAATTAACTGATTTTACCTACCTGAAATTTTAGACAGGAGTTTGAAAAATCAAAATAACAAAATCTGATGTTAATTCTTAGATTTGGTTAGCTGCTGGTTTATTAGTGTATTGAATAGTCATCTTTCTAGTAGGTTTGAAAAGTCAAGTGATGTTCCAGTACATTTAATGGGGCCAGGAAGGCTGTGTTTTCCTTAGGTTTCCTTGTTCATGAAGCTGCTCTGGAGACTGGATTTAGGAGTTTTAGGAAAATTTGATTATTAGGGCTGAGCACTTTTTGATGATGATTGGTTTTACTTTTCTTTCCTGGTATGAAAATGAGGCCAGAGTAGGGTTCCATTATAAAAGTCACTAAACAAACATATAATAAAATGCTAATCCCTGTCATAGAGACTTCACAAACTAAACAATAGCCTGACATTTCAACAATGCTAATCTAAAGTATGTAAGTGAAATTTTATTCTGATCAATACTTAAGCCTTAAGAATTGCGTATGAAAATGAATACAACTTGCCTCAGAAATTAATGTACTTTAAATTACAATTTTAGTGGTATAATTCTGAAGTGGTGCATATTGTGTTATAGCAAGCTGTCACATTTTTTAATTAAAGAAGTAACTTTTTGCAAATATTATTTTTTAGAGAACATAAGAGAAACTTTTATAGAGACAACCAGATATTTTCCATACAAAAACATGTTAAAAATTCTCCTTTTATGGAGATCTTATAAAAGCTTGGCACTAGATTTTCAATCATGAATAAAATTACAGTACTGCTAATTCTGAAGATCAAATTAAATCTCATACACATACCAAGAAGAGTTTGTTTGATCATTGCCTTCATTTCTGTTCTATCCAAATTGAAATTATGAGTTTTATTTTGAGAAAGCTGTTCTGACTCAGTTTAGACGTGCCATCCCAACTTTAGGGATACTACCAGAATACCTGTGGACAGTCCAAGCTCCCAAGAAGGATCAGGCGAAGCAACGTGGGGATAGTTAAAGCGATGCTCACCCACCGCGATGTGTGCTGACAGCAGGTGGTGCTCGACCTTTAAATTAGGGCAAACTGCAGCTCCCCCATCCCATCCGCCTGTATAGAAAAGCGTGGCTCAAGCTTCCTCCGCCTTCCTTGCTAGAAGGGCGAATGAAATCTGAAGCGTATTTTTAATTTTTTTTTTTTTTTTTAGATCGGTATGGATTTACATAAATATGTGTTTGTATATATGGTACATGCTATTTCTGGTTATTTAGTTTAGAAGTTCTTGTGAGAGTTGCTCTCTTTGTGAGGCTTTAGAGAGCTAGCAGTCAGGTGGTGGATGTTCCAGCTAGAATTAATCTTCTCAGATATGAAACTCTTCTTACAGAGGAGAAACCTTCTGGTTATTTATTTAATGTTTTAAAGCCCGAGGTGGATAAGGCATATGGAGCTACCTACAGTGGAACAGCTCACATCTGCGACAAGTTTTCCTTTGGTCGTCATTGCTGGTTTTAAGTGCCTTGAATGCAATATTTACT
>VZTN01001433.1:95387-216180 GCA_013400515.1 Erpornis zantholeuca | reverse complement strand
GGAGTGGGTTCCTCCTCCAGTCCCCAGAGCTTTCTTCAAGGCTTTTTTCCTATGGCAGAAATAATTTATCTTTAGAAGGACAAAAAGAAAACAACACAAAAGTTGACCAAAATATTCTTAGCCAGTATCTCGCCCTTTCATACATTTAATATCTTCCCAGATTATTTTACTGAATGTACAAGAATCAGACAGAGATGTAGGCTGAAAATACTGTAACAAAAAATGTAGACTTGAAAGGATGAGGGAAATGCATAACAGTTCATTGCAAAGGCAGTCTTGGAAGAAAGAGGTCCAGTGTGTGGCAGTGTTCTTAATTGCACGATCACTGTCCTAGCAATCTGAAGAAATAGTAAAGGAAAGCTACTTACTGCTGCAAACCTGATCTCTAAAGCTAAACAGAGGAAAGTCACTTCCCAAAGCTAAGCAGCCAACAGCAGAATATGATGCATGAAAGGCCATCAATGCCTGGGAAGGGGAGGAGAAGGCAAAACACTTCAGAATCAGGAGAAAAGGCGGCATGACATGGCATCCCTGGAGCCGAGGGGATGGCACAGGGAAAAGCCCAAAGAGACACCTTTCAGTTAAGTGCTGGTTGGAAAATGTTGCCTCCTCATGTGTTTTGGACAATGCACATCAAAGATACCCAACTGTAATCCTCTTGTCCTCTGAATGGAAACAACACACAGGGACTGTGAATGATTCCTACCTGCTTGCTGTGTTGTCTTAGACACACAAGTATAAATGAGTTTGTAGAATTAAATCAGCGGGAAATTTTCCTAAGCAGCTCCACAGAGGAATGGATAAAAAGTAGTACGCAGTAATGTGATTAAAGACAACACTACATGCAACGTGCTGAAGAGAGAAGAAGGGAAAGAAACTGAGACCAGAGAGATGACAGAAAACCAAAACCCTGGCCTTTTCTAACATCTGATTGATGGACTTCACAACATTTAGGTATTCCTGGGATTCTTTTAATGCAAAGTCTACTTTTATATGAGAACTCCCCCTAGGCTGATTCAAGCCACAATCTCAATTATCAGTCTCTACTGCAAATCACAAGACAACAGAACTTGCCAAAGAAAAACTGATTCTTTACTTTACAATGGCAAAGCAGAGAATATTTGTCATGACCTTATTTTTATATGAACAAGTCACATTAACCAAAACATCTAAAAACACAGATACCAAGGCTAGCATCCCATCCAGGAAAATAATAGTGAAACTGTAACAGTATTTCTCTGAGGGGAAGTATCAGGTTATCACAGATGGAGATCCAACTGGCTGCCATCAAGGACAGGCAAAGAATCCCAGGAAAATCTCCATGTATCCGTGCTTGGAGGCACTGTGCTTGGCTGCTTAGTTTAACCAAAGTTCTCCAAAGCCGGGTGAATGTTACTGTCCAGCTAATGCCCTTAGATGCAGAAGAGCTCAAAATACATTTGTCAGTGCCAAGGAGTATGGAGAGGAGCAGCAACATTAAGCGTTTCAGTGCTGTCTATTCCTGATGTGTTCCAGCAATCAGCCTGCTGGGCTACAGGCTGGGAAGGGGAGCATGAACTTCTGGGAAAATGGCTGTGCACAACACTGCACTTTGACTCCAGGAACACCTGGAGTTAGCTGACCACACTCAGTATTTTTCTCAACAGGTTTTCTTACACTGAGGCATTTTTCCTGCCTCTTTTCTGCATTTCTGGAACAAGATCCTCTCAATGTGTTTGCAGGAGTCACAGTTTGGGAACTCCTTATCACAAATGCTGAGAAAAATATGGAAGAGACCTGTACAGCAAGGACTTGAGCATACCATACCCCATAGTCTGCATATTTTCATCCCTCCTACCAGCTGTTACCTTAGGGCTTGTTCATGTCCCGAGCATTCTAACTGTGCTGAGGAATGTACTTAAGATGAGCCAGGGAGATCTGCTATGTGCTTGGCCCCTTGAATATCTGATGTTTTGGGACTTGATGTCCTTTTTAATGTGAACATGGATCTAGGTTAATGGCATAAGGTGGGAAGAACTAAAGAACTAAGAGAAAGAGACAGCCAACACCCCTTGAGCTATAAAGATCTAGCAGTGAGTAAATGACGAATGCTGTGGAGTTTCACTCCAATAAAACATTCAAGAAATACTTGAACTGTATGTGAACTTCGTACTTTTGAATCTGTAGAACTGCCCCAGAATGGTCACGAGAACAATCTCGTTCCAGAAATTCCTGTTCCTTTGTGCTTTCATCAGTGCAGATAGTCTTTCTGTGGTATTTTGGCACATCAGCAGCTTACTGTGAAGTGAATGACTCCTGCTTTTGCTCCAAATCCCCAGCAAAATTGAACTGAAGCAAGATGAAAATAACTACATGTGTTTTCCTCCCTAGTTTTCAAGGCACATTGCAAAATAAAACACTCAAACTGGTGAAAGCTCAAAATCTCATTTCTGTGAGGTTCTCTAAGGGGGAGAAAAACAAAACATAAACAAGAATTTCTCATTCAGAAAGGCGCACGTGTGGGCAGCTGGCCACCAGGAACAACATCAGTGCAAGGAGCACAAGAAGCAACCACCCTTTTCCCAGTTTGCTCAGCTTTCGGACCTCCACTCAGCTCAGCTTTTGTTGCCACCTCCCAAACTCATTGCAAGAGGGGCAGATTTGGCTGGCAGACAAATCTCTGTGTTGGGGACCTGAGCGGTGGGGCTGGCTTTCCCACTGACCCTGGGGTTTTCCACATACCCCCACCCTGCCCACACACAGCAAGCTGCTTCCTGTCCCCAAAGCCTGGAGATGACATCCTGTCATGGGGAAGAGAGCTTGGGAGAGGTCAGCCATGCCACCTCACATACAGCCCCTGGGTGTGCAGTGGAGAGATGGTGCTTCTATTTTAATTTCTCTGACAGCTTATAAAACAAAGCTGCATATTTGGGCAGAAATAAATTCAAGATAAAATTCCCAACTAGCCCCATCAGTGGCTGCTTGTGATGTAAATGCAGCCTGGAAACATAGAAGTAGGTCCAGACATTTCCCTTAACACACCTGTTTGCAAGACTCCTGGTAGCTTTTTTCAGTGCCAACATTAGCTCTGGCTTGGTATCCCTACAATCAGCAGAGAGTCTGTGACTGATGAAATGGGAAAATACCATTTCCTTCTCTAAAGTGAGCTAGGAAACACTAATTTCTTCCCCATTAATTCTTGACGGCTTTGTAGGAAAGCATCTCTTAAGAGCTCAGCTGAGTTCATTATCCTGAGCAGACCTGCAGTGAGGCAGTGCTGCCTAGTGCCAAGCACAGACCTGCCCTAATTACCCTGGCAGATGTCACCTCACAAGAGGAGCTGGGCAGTGATTATGGCCCTGCAAAGGGCACAGGTGCTTTTGTGGGTCAGATTCACAAAGCACAGTTAAATAAGTGGGGCAGCAGGGCTGAGTAAATGCAACTCTCATGACAAAATCACCCAGTCATTTGGCAGCTCAGTGAATAAAAATAGTGAAAAGTCCTCTTGCAAAAGCACAGAAAGAACATCCTGGCTTCAATTCAGGTTTAGGCTCTGGTTTCCGGAAACACTCTAGCTAACATATTTGAAGAGACATCTGGAAGTTGGAGGAGCTGGTAACTCTTTGCTGCTCTTTGCTGTTTTTGCTGGCAGGGCACAAGCCCGGCAACCCCAGGCACTTGCTTGTATGCATTGGTGCCAGCCTGGGTGCTCCGAAAGGACAGACCACATTTATTCCAACATCCAAACCACTTGGTCCTCTCTTAAATCTCACCCTCACTGAGCCATGACACAAGTGTGGGGCTGAGTATGGCCATGACCGTGGGGTGGGGTGGATGGATGCCCTCGAGGGGCTGTTCCCACCTGTGTCCCAGAGTGTTGAATCTTGCTCCTCTGTCAGTGTTGAGTGCTTTTACAGAGCTCTGCCACTCAACATTTCCCTGCTGCTCTTGTGGTCTGTGCTTTCTGTTGCCTTCAGCACAAGGCAACAGATGCACCACACATGGGAGTACCACATCTGTACAAGTGTCCCCTTTTTCCTCCACAAACACCATTTTCCCTCCTTGCTTTCTCTACAGCAAATGCCTAGAGCACCAGTGCCTTTGAAGTATAGCAGAGATTGCATTAGGCAGTTGGTGACATTGCAGCAGTCCATGCCTGAACATCTGCCATGTGCAGCATAGATATTGGCTGAACATTAGCCTGCAGGCAGCTTCAGCCAAACGTGCAGGCAGGGACTGACCCTGATGCAGGGCAAGCAGATCAGATGCCAGTGGTGTGTCCAGGGGTCAGTTGTGCCTGTTGGGAATGCCAGTGTCTTGCCGGACTTCTATGCCATGCCATGGGAGAGTGGGTGACAGCTGGCACCCTCGTGCCGTGAAGGGTGACACGGAGGCAGCAGTGTGGTGGTGGTTCCCCTGCCCTGCTTGCTGTCCTGTGACTGCTGACTTCCTACACCACCTCAGCCCACTACTTTCTGCCAGGGTGCACAAAATGTTCTTGTTCGACCCACACAGGCTCCCCATGCCGCCCACTGGCACACAGACAAAGTGCGTGTCAGGGAGTGAGTCACTGCATGGAGTTTTTAGCAAAACCTTTTTGTGGTTGGGGGTATGATGAGACTAACACAGCCTCTGGGGTTTTTCTGATGGAGTCTCCTCCCTGGATTTGTGGACAGAGGGATGCAAACATTTCCCACCACACCCTCCTCTCTTGGCCCCCTCTGCCCTCCCTTGTCACAAGCTCCATGGCGTTTGCATCGGCCTTTCCACCAGCCCTAGGGCACAGAGAATGAAAAATATTTCTTGAGACAGCCTTTCCTTTGCACATTTCACTGAGCCCTCTGGAGACATATCACCTTCTCTGAAGCATTTTTCTTCTCCCATGACGAGACGAGGTGGAGTGACGTGTGGGCTTGCTCACGCCTCTTCCGTCATCTTTCCATTTTTTACAACTGCACGTGTTTCCTGGGCTTGTTGGCATTTTCCTATGAGTAAGCTGTTACCACACACACCCAACATGTTTTCTGCTTGTGCCTAGAGTGGAAAATGGGCACCGAAGCATTTGGTAACACATGGGTACAGTGGTAAGAAGGTGTGAAAGATGGTTTCTAAAAGCCATGGTGAAAGATCTTGCAGGCACTTTGCCCGCCCAAACCAAGAGGATTTAGTGAGAAACCCTTGCTAGCCCCAGTTCAGTCTTACCAGTACTGCACCACACTTGATGCGCTATTCCTACAAACCCCTGTGTCAAATTAAGAGCTGAGCTTACCCCATCACTTCTTATTATCTTCTACTCATTAACCACTTAAAATGTCACATGTGTTTTACACAGTAAAAAGCCATGAGCAATCTTTCTTAAAAATAGCTGCCTGCAGACAATCTAGGAGCACGTATTGAGGACACTGTACAGCTTTCAGTGCCCACTTTCGCACATAGTTTCCACTGTGATGACCTCTGCTGCTTGTTCTGCTAGAAATCTATGGACTTCAAAAAGGATAAACTAGCACCATTTATAAAAAGTGAAACGAGGGGAGCTGTTTTATTTTCAACTATATTTATACATTTTATTGAAACCAACAGGATTAAGAATTCTCTCCTAATATGTTAGGGGGAGAAAAAAATAATGATATATCTTTCAAGTACAAAAGAGTGGCAATCTATGAACACCTGTGCTATTATTTCAAATAAGCAAAATAAATTTCAAACAAAACCCAACAGCAACAACAGACTGGTTGAATATGTAGATAACAATTTTTTCCACTGACAGGTGCTCTTACCAGGCAGTGATGATGACCCAAAGGTAGCTCAGTTGCCGTCAAGGTTTGCCATCATATGTACAATCAGCAAGAATTTCCATGAAAAACCCTATTCAAGACCAGATTTGGCTAACACCAAGTACCATTAGAGAAACACAGATTACCTGCTAAGCAAAAAACTGGCAGATCCCAGCAGGAGCTGATAAACCTGTCTTTTGCACCCTTATGCATCAGGGCAGGTTCTGTCCTAAGTGCTGAAGTGAAGAACTTCCACACTCTGTAAGTGTCAGGGTGCCTCATGGTTCAGTTCTGGATAAAGACACCAATAACCATTAATCAGGATAGAAACAGGTTTCCAATAACTTTTAAAAGTGGCAGTGTAACAACAAAAATTATTTTATGAGAAGTAGTGCAGTCTCCTGCTGACACTACATATGAAAGTCATCAAAGACTGCACTGCTACACCTTCATTCACACACTGCAACAGCAGGCTTGTTGACCCTCAGGGTTGTTGGAGGAAAAAGGAACAAATCAGAACATAAAGTCTCAGAGGCACAATATAATAATTTATATTCTATTTAAACTTGAATTCTGGCTGGAAAGAAGCCATCAAAGTGAGGTTTCTGTAATGGGTTTGCAAACAATGACTATATCAACCACTTCTCAGATCATGAATAAATCATGGCCAATAAATCAGGTAGATGTGTGATGAATCCTTGAGGAAAGAGGATTATCTTCAGTGGCTACATTTAGGTTAAGAGAGCACAAACAAGTTTTTTCTTTAGTCTTCTTAAACTTTATTAGGTTACTTCTACATATCTTAACAACTTTCTCAGTCCAGATACACTCAATGCAAGAATGTGTAATGGAAGAAAAGACAGGTGAGGTCAGCTTAAGGGTCCACCTGGAGAGCATCTTGCTTGTGGAAGTGGCTATCAGCAAAAGTAGAGTTCAAAACCAAAAATAGAGTACAAAAATAGGGAAAGGACAGCAAAATCGCATTTAGCCTGCAGCCTGCAGCAGGGACACGGGACCTCTCCAAGTCAGAGATGCACCCTGGCAATCACATATGGAAACAAAGCTCTGTGAAATTGTCTCACTCCTGAGGGGTGTCTTTACAGTGGTGGCTCCTGCAGAATCCAGTGGCAGGGATTAAAACCCTATCCTTTGTTTTGCACCCCTCATGTCCCCAGGCTTCTGTTGTGGCTGTTTTCTCAGACTGAGAAAGCTCTGAGGCTTTAGCAGTCCATCAGTGGAAGCCACTCCTTATCTTTGTGAAGATTGCTTCCAGTCATCCTTCTTTTTTCTTTTTGGTGTGAGATGACATAACCAGAGCTGCACAAATATTTTGAGGTACATGTACACCATGAACTTATTCACGGGTTAAATGATGAGCGTAATTTTGTGCTCTACACTTTCTTTACAAGTCCTACCGTTTGATTTTCCTTTTAACAGCTTCTGAGTGTTGACAGCTATTTTCAGAGAACTTTCCACAGTGATGACAAAGCTGCTTTCCTGAGCAGTAGCAATGAAGGCCTGTCATTTCGTACATCTTTTTTTGTCCTAAGCATGTTGTTCAGTGCTTATCAGCTTTTTTTTTTTAATTGCTTATCATCTTTTTCACTTATTGCCCTGTCACTCATGATGTAGTTTTGCAGGTCTCCAAAGTCAGTTCAGGTTTAAGTATCCTGAATAATTTACTGTCATCTGCAATTCTTGTCACCTACTCCCCCCTGCTCCAATTCTTCCTGTCCAGATCACTTCACCTTTCAGAAACAATGTAGTAAATATCTGTAGGGTCCCACAGATAGGATCATTTCCCAATGGTTTTTCCATTAGGAAAAATAACCACTCTACAGCCAGCCCCCAGTTTCTGGGTATGGGTTTTGAGGGCAGTGTCTGGGTTGCCTTTATTGTACGGTGTGACCCAGCTCAGAGGGGGTCCTGTGGGCATGGTGAAATAGCTAACTTTGATTTTTCAGGCAGCTCGAAAGGCGCCGTGGCTCTGTTTGAGCTGTGGATGGCGAATATGGCTGCGGACACATGCCTTTGCAAAGCCAGCCTGCCTGCTGCACAGCTCTCCCACGGCTGGGAGGACCCCACTTATGCTCCATCACGGAGACGAACGCACAAGTGAGCACGTGTTGGTATGAGCAGGGTCCAGAGCCATTGATTTGATTTCATACTGAGGTCTCGAGCACTGGAAAAATACCTTATCTGAAGTGTCAGGCTGAGTGTTTAAGCAGCAGATTTGCCTGAGTCAGCACAGCAGACTTGAGTCTTTCATGCACAGCTAAGCAGTTTCTTCTGTTTGCAAATCAATCCTGCTCACCTTCAACAGGAACTGGTGAGTTCTATCATTTGTTTTCAGGGACATGGAGAAGTTGTAGGCTTTTTTTTTGTTCTTTTTCATTCAGTGTTTGCCTGTTTCTCAAGAAGATGCCTATAAAAATGAGGACTTGCATTTTGAGGTAGTAGCACTTTTGTTTGCCTCTCATTCTTTAAAAAAACAGACTTTCTTTCCAAAACGTGGGGAAAACCTGTATAAAAAAACAGGAAGTGCCTTCAGACTGCTCACCAAAGCATCACCAGGCAGAGATGTACCAAGGATCAGACCTTTTCTATTCATTCAAGGCTTTTTCTAACACAGTATGTCCCATCTGGTTTTGGAAATCAGCTGAATTGTAACAGTACCTTTTACAAAGTTGGTATTTGCCTGATGACAACAGTCAGAAAAGGCCTTAGGGCTGCCTTGGGTGCCCCTCTGCTGGCTGCTTTGCAAAGAAATAAAGGGTTGTGTCCTGCCCTGATGGGTCTGCAGGAGAGGACACTGCTGAGAGGGACAGGTACAAGGCGGCAGAAGGTCCTCACAGAGCTCCAAGAGTGGCCTCAATATTCAAATGATGCTTCAAATGTGGCACAAAGCAAAGCTTCCCTCAGGGATTGCAGCATGTACAATGCCGGAGGCCAGTCATGGATTTAGTGCTCTGTTAGCACACGGGGGCAGAGCACAGCATGTCCTGGTGGTGTGCATCCTGCTGGACCACCAGTCCACAGGTGACTGCAAGGTCTTCATGCAGGCTGACTTCCTCCTCAGGGAGCTGAGGACAGAAGCGTGTGCTGCTAATCTGAGACTGTGAGAGCTGTGTGGACACACTCAGTCTGGGCTGGATGGGAAGCAGGCCTCCCATGGGATCTTGGATATAGCACAGGGTGTTGTTTTGCATGGGGCTGGAAGATGGTTGGTGCTGGGTGGCAGCTCCTGGGCTCACTGCTGTTTATCGCCTCGCTCAGTGTGTGCACAAATGCCTTCTCTGTAATGATGCCCTTTGGGCCTCATTTGGTGAGGTGCTTTCACCTCCTCTGACTCCAGTGCCCAGTACCTCTGGAAAAACAAATCATGCATAATGCTTTGGCTAACTTACAGCTGATGTAAAACGTGCTTTTACTTCATCATGTGGAAAGCTTCACTCCTATTCTCCATCTTTCCTCATTGACTTGCCCTGACCACCACACCCTGAGAGAAGAGCTTGTGTACCTTTGGGAGTACACAGACAGCTCTTGCTACACACAGCTCCGCAGGGAGTAGAGAGCATCTCACAGAGCACAGGTCTGCTACACTTCCTTTAGGAGAAAAAAAAATACCATTGCTGGAGACCCGCTTCAGCTTTGGTTTTATGCTTTCATTTTGATAAAGGAATTGGGAATAATATATCCAGCTACTGGCAGGTAAGTTAAAGCAGGAGCTGAAACATTAGCTGAGACTAGGTTCCACTGATAGGCAACTGAAAATAAGCATCCTGACAGATGGTGCCAATTGATTTAACTGCAGCTGTGATGCTTAACAGGGTAGAAAATGCAAGTAAAAATCTAATGGGAGGCCTGCCCTAGTTAAATCAGCTTATTATTTAACTTACCAGTAGTAATCACTGTAAATAAATTCCAGTTAAACCAATGGTAGAAAGAATTATCTGTTTTTTTAAGCTTTCCAAGCAAAGCTAGCAAAGCTGTGGGCCTTAAAAAACTTAAGCATATCTATATATCTATATATAAATATGTGCACACACATATACATACACCTAGAATATAGTAATATGTAATATATATGAGTATGTTATATGTTTAACATTCATGTAGAATGCACCATGCATATCTCATAGAACATACATATATTGCCATTATTGTATTATCAATATACATGGATGTATAGAGATAGGTTTGATTTATAGCGATTTAAATGTACATAAAAGTCTATCCAAAAATGCAAGAGAAAGCAACATTGCTATCACAAACTATGTGCATGAAAAGAACAGGAAGGAGAGTGGAGGAAAAGAGAAAAAGTGGGAAGAGGCAAGAGAGAGCCAAGGTGAAAGAAAGCCTGGCATAGATCATTGCAGCTTCTCTTCAGCCTCTGGAAATACCACAAAGCTGTTTTCCTCTCTATGCTTCCCAGCTGAAATCCTCTTTCTGTTGAGGTGTGAGTTCAGAACTTTCTGGTCAGATTTAAGGTCCCTGTTGGAGCTCCCAAGTCTTCATGTGCTGCAGCAGCCACTCCAATGTCAGACACCACCTCTCCAAGCTGCCCTTCTGTCCCACTCACAACTAACTGTGTTTTGGTGCATCCTCAAAGGTTGTGGATGGATCATAGTCCATAGGTGCTGTGAAAGTGAGTTAGTCCAGTGTCATGCCACAAAGAGACTGGGTTTTCATCCCCTTGTGCCACAGTGCCACAGTGCCAGTGCTGGGCCTCCTCTGCCCTTCTGGGCACAAGCCCAGTGAGGACAGAGCCATTGGCTCTTCAGCAGCCACTATGTCTCCATCGTGTAATCCAAGGCAAAAAGACCTCCTGTGACTCCATCACGTTGTTTTGCATTGGGATGCATCTAGCCTTGATGATCCCACTACAGACCATCTTAGGGCAGTTTCATGTAAGTTAGCAAGCTCACATTTGTAGTCATTTCAAAGCCTGACTCATTTATCCACAATTCATTCAAGAATTTTCTTCTCTGGAAGGTTATATTATAGTTTGCAGCTTCCTAAAATCAGCTCAACTTGGCCAACCACTAATTTACTTTTAATATCAATCTCGCAGGTTAGAGGAATTAAGAATACTTTTCCATTCAGGCAGCTTTGCCACTCTACACACACAGCTATTTTTCTCTTTGAGTCTGTGATCATGCAAGAAAGATTTCTGGTTTCCTGTGAAAATCATATGAACAGAGTAAACTGGGGGGAAAAATCTACCTTCTTGTTTGAAGTCGTTGGCTTCAATATTTACACACTTCTCTTGACAACTAGCAAGATTCATAGAAAGACAAAGCACAGAGAAGAAAATCCACACATGACTGCTCTGGCTTACGGAATTTCCTTAGGAGTACTGCAAGAGGTGATCTGGAAAGCAAGCGATGAGAGCAGAGCCGACTCACACATGTTTCTGCATGGAGCATGCTGGTCTCCTGTGAACGGCAATCCAGTGCCTCTGCTTTGTATTTTCAGGGGCAAAGCCAAGTCATACTGCCATGAAGCTGCAATGAAAGTCTAGGGAAAAATAATTGCTGTTATTAATTGACTGATTTCCACAGCACCCGAAGGGAATCTAATCGTTGTGTGTCCCGCAGCTCTCATCTCAAGCAGGTGTATTTCAGAGGATGATCCAACACCTGCCGCATATCACAGAGTTTGCTTTAACCTACATCCACCACTGCCATCACTTAAAATAGGAACCTATTTGAAAAGAATAAAAGATAGAAATTGCCCTCTGCCTCACCATGCAGTGTGCTGCTGCCTAAGAAAAACATCACCTGCTGCAGTCGCTTCCCCCTGTGGTGAGAGAACATGGGGTCCTGGTGAGGTGTCATGACCTAGTGTTCAGTGAAGAGACCATGACCACGGTGTCATAGGATTTCACTGTACTCAAGGACATGGAGGCCTTTTCCTCTTAATCACACTATTAAGTTACAGATTACCACAAATACCACAAACATTACCACCAGCAAATACACCTATGATTAAAAAAGCAAAGATGAACGAATATATATATGAACATATATATATATATATATGAACATTCAAAGATGAACATATATATATATATGTCTCAAGCTATTATGTATTTCTAGCATAAATCAGTTATAGTCTCAATCAATAGTTTGGTGTCGATCACTGATAGCACCAATTAGTATTGTAGTACAATCAATAGCAAGCACAACCAAGTAGTGGTGTATTCTTACCTATTACCACAACTTGTCACTAGCAAAACAAATGAGTATATATAATGTCAATAAGAAAGGAAATTAGATTTGAGAAGGATATCTCAAAAGGGGAGGGACAAACCAATCTGAGGGGTGGACAACACACCCAGCCATCCCCAAAAGAGGGGATGACAGACTGAACTGAAAGGATAACAGAGATACTGCCTTCATGGGGTCAGCCAGGGGTCAGCAAGACATGTGTGGTGACAGGATCCTGTAGAAGTTTGTGTGCAATTCAACCAGAAAGCTCTGAGGCATACAGGAGCTCAGTTTTGGATAAAATAAACACAATTTTTAATAACATAAGATGGCATAGAACATCCTACATCAAGCAGTCAACAGATGCTGTTAATGTCTGGTTTCACCCCTAACAGCCAACACATTATGATGCTTTCTCATCTTTCAGAGCAATTTTGTATTCCCAGACTGTTTTCCATTGTTTTGTCCCCGACTGTTTTTCTCAGATGATAAGTTGCTCTTACAGTCCCTCATTTTTCTGCTTATTTACAGTATTTCAGGATATATTCAGTTTCTAGGTACCCTGGCTGCACTTTTCAAGGATGCTGCTAGTTTACAAGCCCCATCCTCGAGGGGATCCCATTCATCAGCAGTCCTGGGCTGGCTGTCATTTCTCTGTCAGTCCTTTTCAGCAGATGATTTCTTCTCTTCAGTAATTTTCCCATTCTAACCAGACTACATTTATGACTGCTGACATTACAGGGCTGGCCTGGGAGAAGTGTGGAATGCCTGCTAGGCTGTGAGGTAGCTGCCAAGCAAGCTGGATGTGGGATAAGAAATACCCTGAGCCATTTCACACCAGCAGCACTACTACTACTATCAGCATGGCTCTCCCTGATACCCAGCTCCTCTTTAGTGGGACCGAATAGTGTTTCTCTTCTCTTCCAAGGCCTTGTGTTTCACAAAGGTCCTGCCCTCCCTTCAAATCTGGATAAAATTGACCATGAATGTTACGATTACTGTGAGACCAAAAATGAGAAACTGACCAATGGGATAGATGGTAGCTTTGTTTCCCTAGGAAAGTGAACTTAGGAATAGAGCAGGAGCTATGCCTGACATTCTTAATGGTGGAAAACAGTCTTTAATTTTAAAATTACAGTGATTACAAAAATACAGCACTCTGTAATTGAGGCTTCCCTGAATTTCAACAAACCACATCAGCATTTTGTTCTGTGCCTTTTTCTCATGACTTAAATTGTTACTGGTGGAATGTTGTGAGTTCTGTGTGCTGCAAGAAGCCAAGAGATAAGAACTTGGGGCTCTGGGCAAAGAGCTCCATCTTTCATTCCTGGGCTCATTGTGGGCTATTATTTATTCTCTATGTGCCTTCTCTGGGTTTTTCTGAGCTCTAAATTGTCACCAGACCTGATGCCCACTGCAAATAAACCACATTTCTCCGTAAGAGATTTTGGTAGGGACCAGGAAAGGCTCTGTGCACATTGCCTGAATGGGGAGCATGGGAATGTGTTGCTTTCTCAGTTTACCAGCAAATGCAGCCAGGCTTTGTGTAAGAAGATCATAATCGACTGTTGGGTACAGATTAGGAAGGAAATAGCTCCTTTCAAAAACAAGGGAACATCAGGAATGAAGACTCAGGGAGGGATGTCATGCAAAATGCACCCAAATGACCCTTAGGCAATGAGAGTTATACACATCTCTGATCTGAGGAGCTGAAGGTTAGCCTATAGGGATGGCCCATTTATGTTTAGACAATAAATAATTACAATGATAAATAATCTTTTGTTATTAATTCCATAAACTAAGTCATCTCTGTCTGCAGTCTGACATGCTGGCACATTTTATGCAACCGTGGTGTTTATCTCAAGCAGCCAGAGGGAGTGAGCTGGGTTTTCTTGTCGTTGTCTTTATTCCAAACCATTTCACACCTTCTCAAACACGTCTGCCCAGAGCTTCTGAGGCTAAGCAAGAGGCCAGCACTCACACAGAGCAGACTGTAGAAGCACACACTGGCCCAGGTTTGGGTAAAATCTATGGTGAATGCAAATGTATGCAAACTGCCTGTGGGCTAGGCAGCCCAAATGATGGGGACAAACCCACATTTTGCATGTGAACAGGATGAACTGGATATGGAAGGCCATGACTCTGAACACCCAAGGTACTCAGACTGTTCTTGTCACAGCCACCCCAGTCCTGCAGGGCAGGGGGCCGTGAAGTCAGAGTCTGTATAATAGACAGCAATGTAATTTCAAATAAGGCTGTGTTTAGTGTGCACAGAGGATACTGTGTTCAGGCAAATTTTGGGGATTGTAGGTGCTGGGGAACAGCTGGAAAAGCAGTGATTTACAGTAACTGGACATGGCAGCTCTCAAAGGAAAACACACCTCTCCTCTAAGTATGTGCTATGGATTTCTGTAAATTAAAAAGCAACACTTGTCTTGCAGACCAACCAGTGTGCTACAACCAGCATTGAAGAAAACTGCATCCCACGGAGCCCATCCCCAT
The DNA here is from genome assembly GCA_013400515.1 of Erpornis zantholeuca. Lineage (NCBI taxonomy): Eukaryota > Metazoa > Chordata > Aves > Passeriformes > Timaliidae > Erpornis > Erpornis zantholeuca. Next base: position 201,713 of record VZTN01001433.1, on the reverse strand, counting down.
GCTGGTACCCAGGCAGGTTTTAAAGTACCGTTTTATGTTTCGGACTCTTCAGCCTTGGGCTGTTAGATGTGCAGCCCTTATCAAAATTTTGTGGTGCTCTTGGTGGGGCTTTCAAAAGAATGACACACAGAAAAATTTACAAATATTTCAAGACTGACTTGGAGTGATTTTTATGGGGTTTCCAGTTCCTAAAAATATTTTGTAGGGGTTTGCTATAAATGACTTGGGGGGATTTACTCTGACAACTTCCAGTGAGAGTTATTCTTTCCAAAGGGCAGACCAAAATATTTCCTGCAAAAGCATTATTTTTTGAAGATAAACTGGAACTTTATTTAAATGAAATCTTCCAAAAAATACACCTAATTCTTTGAACATTGCTGCTTTTCCTTGAAACAGTGATGCTAGAAAGCCCTCAAATTTTCAGCAGTTTTTGGTGAGGAAGAGTCGTTACCAGCTGCTAAAAAAACAAATAGCTTTTTAACATTTTGAATGGAGCTTTTCATCAAAAGGCAATGTTTCCTATAGAAAATTCTAATTAAACTGCTGTTCGTTTTTTGTCAGACCCGTCTGCAGAAACTGTCTTTTTCCTATATGTCGCAATCTCTATATTCCCCAGCTGGGAGAGTGTGCTAGAAAACCCCAGCCAGCACTTTGCAGAGACCCAGCCTTCACACTGGGATTATTCGAGGTGAAGCCTGGCACAGACCTGACAGTTTGTGGTTTTTGTGTGAGTTAGCAGCCTCACAAAACAGCACCTGCAACTTCAACAACCCGCCTTATCTCCTTGAAGGTGTTTCTGTTAAATGGAGTTGTTATCAGGGTTATCCTACTCTTCTGGTCAACTCTAAGTGAAGGACTTCAGCCCTGTTACATTCCATAGTCAGGCATCTCCACTTGTGCCATCTCTGCTTCAATCACTTAATAAAACTAAGAATAATCAACTGATGTGTATAACACAACCAGAGGAATGAACTTCTGCAAATATATAGAGCAACATTTCCTTTCATTTCTTTATTATAGGTTATTGCAGTTTGCATGCATTTTGTCTCAAAAATTAATTTGATGTTACTGTGACATGTTGCTCATATTTAACAACAATGCATCCATTGTCATCTAGCAGTGTCCAGCTCAGCAGACCTCCAGATTGCTGCCATAAATTACCAGATGGTAGGATGTATTTTGCAGCTTACAAGGTGAAGATATTTCCCTAGGCATTTGATGGCATGGGTCATAGTTCTCATGGAAAAGCATGGTATATAGAAAATAATGAAGAAATGAGGATTCAATTAATATTGAATTTTTAAAAATGCCACTGCTAATGTTAATACAAACAGTATTATTAAGGTCTGGCAGGATCAAAAGGAGACCTGCCTCCTGGAAACACTCCCAACCCCAGCACTGTTAGGGAGTTAATAGTCTATAATAGAATCTATTCATGCTCCTAGATTAGTCTGTCAAAGACAATTAATCAAAATACAATAAGCTTTTCTTCCCAAAATAGAAGTGTATACACAGTTAATGTGACAGTTGTATCACTGAAATTGCACAGGAGTTTTCTTCATGTATTTTGCTGAAGTTACAGGTCGAGGCCTGGGACATAAAGCCTCGACAGGCAAATCTGTGCAGTGTGACAGGCCACTTGAAGGAAAAAGTCAGAAATCCGCTTTTGTATGAACCTATTTGAAACCATATACAACCATTCAGTAAAAATACAGATACTTACAGAGGCTGAATTTATTTATACACTTTCTATCCCTTTGAATGTGTTTGACAAATGCAATAAACCTGCAGGGCTGTATTCTGCCATCATTCAAACACACGTAATCTCATTGACTTTAATGGCATTGTATCAACATTGTTGAGGGCAGAGTTTGCACCATCCAGGAATCTCATTTTTGAAGATAATTGGAAGCATCTCTGAATAGAAGGAAAGGGGCTTTTTTACTAGAATCTATTTTTGATACGAAAGTATTGCTTCATACTCTCTAGCTGGTTTTGTTATTGCTTTCTTTCTTATGCAAAGGAAATTTATAGGCACTTTTCATAAAAAGGAACCAGAATGGAGTCAATTTTATAGCAAGAAATAATAGAGATAAATATTTCTTTCAGTGCTGACTCAGAGACAATATTACCCCATTGGTAGTTAACTTGCACAAATTTGATAAAGAGAGTTTTACTTCACCCTCTCTTAAAAGATCAGATGAATATGAATCACTAATTTGGTCACGTTTACTCCTGATCATGCTTGATTAATTTAACTGGAAAAGACCCCAAAGGCAGGAGTCAGGCTGTGGGATGATGTGGCATGGCTGTGCTTTCCTCCGTGGAACTGAGTTTGCAGTTCCATCCTCCTCAGGGTCCCTGGCATGGTGGCAGTGCCTGACATGGGACTTGGAACTGGAGGCAAGTGCTGCTTCATGTCCCACAGGCACCTCCATTTCCTGACACCAGCATTGCCTCCTCCACCTTGTATTGCTGTCCAGCCATGATCTTCTGTGGGGGACACCTTGAAAGCCTGAACTTTTCTTTGTGATTTTGTAGTGAAAATGAACATTGAAATGTCAGGAATGCAAAATCGTGGATCTGTGGCAGGGAAGTTGGACTAGGAACATAGATGGGACATGTGCCAGTTTCTACACTGACGCAGATGCAAGTAAATTATATGACTGGAGCATGCTTTTGCAGATGATTTTGCATTTAGTTGTAGTCCCCGAAGTTCACATCCATTGTCTGAGGGTTTTGGGACATAAAGAGAGGACTATAACAGAGGGTTTGGTCCTGCCAAAATTTTAAGCGTGCCTTCTCCTTTTTAAAGGTGCTGCCCTTCCACAGGCTTAACCTTTTTTTTGGTGCTGGTTCTTTGATGACAGGAAGTCTTACTGCCTCTCAATACCTGTCACTGGCATGCAAAGCCATTTGCACGCAGCTAAATCTCCCCTCTGCCTTTTCTTGCCCAGCAGGGAAGCACAATGGGAGAGACTTGGAGACAGTACAAAATTGTAATCAAGGCATTTGTTTTTTATTATATTTGCCCTTCCCAGGAACACAAGTGGCAGCTTGCCATGAATTAGGTTTGCTCAATAATTCAGCCCCCTAGTAATCAGAAGACAGCAGTGAGAGCTATGATGGATGTCACTTTTGGGTCTCCCTAGTCTATAATCAACCATTGTGATCATCAATCATTATATTCTACGTACCTGCCTACCTCCACTGACAAACCATGAGGGGCTTGCATTACTGATGGTAGATCCTCCATGACCTGGACTCTGCAGAGATGTGCCATTCAGCTCTTATTACACCAGAGCTGACCAGAGGCAATATAGGAGTGCTGGGGCACATTTTCTCAGTTGCAGAAGATGCAATCTCTTTGCATCTCCAATGTAAGCTGAGAAATTTGGCTAAAACTTGACAAAGCTGTGTTGTTTTCATAATAGATAAAGCTGTTGTATTTTCTGAAAATATTTCTGTGTTTGTAAGAGAAACTTACAGACTTATTCTCCAGCGGTCTTCAAAATCCATATCACCCCAGTCACAGCACTTCCTAAGTCAGGATTCCCAGTCTGGGAAAAGAATTTTGTCAGATCATGAATCTACAAGTAACTGGCTTTAGCATTATAGAAGTTTTTGGTATCTTAAAACCTTCTGCTTTTGTTGTGGACGCTTTCTCATTTTCTTTCTTTAGGAAGAGAGGATACAACCTACAAAGCTAATGAGGGAAGATGCACTCTATAGTGTATCCCCAAACTCTTTTAAAATGAGCATGGTGGTGGTGGCGTGGCTTCTTATGGGTGGTGGGATGCTTTTCAGTGCTAAGGGCACCAGGCTCTGGTGACTGGATGTTCAGTACCCAGCTGCCATCAGTGGTGCTCCCTTCCTAGGATCAGGAAGATCCCCTTGAGTTTGCTTGCTAACAACTTGGATATTTTCTGGATACTTTCTGACTCCCAAGTCTTGTATATCTCATACTTGAATGCCCTGAAGACATTACTTTATGTTATCAGCCTAAAACCACCACTGGATAACTACTTGACAAAGGTCAGTTTTGGATATTTCCAAAAACAAAGGATAACAATGTTTAGCTGCTCTGAGTCACACAGACCTGTTTCAAGAACCTGTATTGATGTTCTCTGTGGTAATTTTTTCAGTGCATGCCTTTATTTTAATCTTGCATAGGCTTAGAGCTTTCTGGAATGGGAGTTGAACAGGTGCCCCAAGAACACTCATACATTTGGCTGTTAGTTGGACTGGCTGAAAATAAGAATTCTAGCTTGCAAAACATTTTGAGATGTTAACAGTTATTTTAGTTACATTGATGATCAAAAGGCTGTTGAAATTTTTCAGAAAAAAAAAATCAGGGAAAAGGGAGAAAGTATTTGTTAAGGCAGTGAGGTATTTACTCACATGGTGAGAGGAATCAAACTCAGGTGATGCTCAGTCTTGTGCATTAAGATTATCAGTCTGTTTGTCTCTGTCTGCATTTAATCAGAAATATAACTGAACCCGAAGATGTTACTAACAAAAGATTCAACTACTGTTATATTTCCTTGAATAGTTTTGGTTTCAATGAAACAACATTTTCTGGTGCAAAACATTTAATTGAAAAGTTCCCATCCAGCTCTTATGTTTACATCCTCTTCAAGCATTTCAGGCTTCTGGGCAGTCAACTGGAAAAAAACAATGCAAGCATGCATTTTATTTTGTCTTTGATTTTATTCAAGATACAGAAAACAGTTACAAATTACAGTAATTATATATTTTATATATTTGGTCTCATTCTGAACAACAAGCCATAGCTTGGTTATTTAAATTGATTTTTTTTTAAATCTTGCTTCATCTGGACTGTTGCTGAGCAAAAATCTACTTTGCTTTCCCTTTTCTGCATTTTAAATCAATGAAAACAAAACCAAACAAAAAATATTCTGAGAAGCACTGCGATGAAATAAAATAGAAGAAGGTGCTGTTAAGGCAGGGTATTTGTGTGCAACGATGGAGGAGGCATTCCTGCATGTGCTGCTTCATGCAGAGGGTACAAGTGCCAGGTGCTATAACTCACACAGGTGCAACACCTGCCTGGACATTTTGTTGTGCCACCAGGCATGGCTCAGCAGTGCAGAGGGAGGAGTGACCCTGACCCACAGCTTCACCCTTCCCAGTGCTTACCTCCTGTGCTGGCACTGGGGCTTACTTGTACCAGGGTGGGTTGTGGGTGCTGAGACATCCTCACTTCAGCAGGGACTGAGCTTGCTGGCACTGCTGGCTCATGGGCCACAGTCCACTTACTGCCTGAGAAACTATGGGAGGTACTGGCAGCACATCCTTGGAAGCATGTTTACATGAGACTTTTAATAAGATTGTCAGGAAAAAAAGAGGTGTCGTGGTGAGGCTGCCTGGTGGTGGCAATGACCTGGAGATTTGATGGTTGCCCATTGATCCATCACTCTTATAAATGTATTAAAAAGAGGGTAATGTGACTCAAACTCACCAATCCCATTCAGATCTACACCCATTCTCTGGTGCTGGAGTTTTACCTAGCATTTAGCTGAAATCTTTCAGGAAAGCAATTATTCAACAGGTTACTTATTTTAAACTGGCCAAATCCTTATATTCTTGACCATTTTTCTTCTAAAATATTCTGACTGCACCATTTTCTTCCTAATATTTCACTGAATGAAACAGTGTGAATAAGTAGAATGAGGGAAGAGGAGATCCCAAGAATTATACCTGCTTTCTTCCGAGCAGATCCTCCTACTGTGGTTTCTTCTTCGTCTTGGGAAATTCCCCTTTTGGGGGTATGCTGGGTGTAGACATTTTCAGAAAATGCTGTCAGCACAACTCCTGCAGAGCTGCAGGAGGAAGGGAGGGGACCGGGGGAGTGTGGTAGGGGCCCAAGCATTTTTGGTAAAACAGTCAAAGCATAGAGTTGCAGTATCAGCAGTGAGACGATTGTCAACTACAGGAAAAACATTTCCATTTCCTACCAAAGCTCACAACACTTAATAGTTGGTGTTGATATGAACACCACTAAAGACCAAATCAGCCCAGCATGCAAGGCTAGTCTGGGGTGCTCTACAACAAACCTCACTCACCTGGACCAGCCAAAAGGGCCAGAACTCCATGGGCAAGATTCTTGCACAGAACAAAAGAGCAAGAGCCTCCCTATTGAGCAGAATGGATGCAGGGGCAGGATGTAGTGCTGTGGGGGATGGCTCTCCCACCACACACAGGTATGGGGAGGTGCAGCAAAACCTCCTTGTGAGGACTGGCTGTGTTATCTGCCACACACCTGCCTCATGTAAGATTCAGCTCAGGACTGGAGTACCTACAAGGAAGTGCTTGCACAGAGGTTTCAACACCTGAGCTCCAAGCATGATTCAATTGCCTCCACAGAGAATTCTCACGTTGCTTGAGATGCTACAGAAAATCTGAGACATCTACAAGGAGGAGGCAGATGCAACACAGGATCTCCCAGTACATCACACTGAGACCTGGAATAACATCCTGAAGCATCCAGTTTGGCACTCAGCACTGTCAGCAACCTGGCCATGTCCAAGGTTATTTAACTTCCCAATACAGTCAAAAGATTCTAGGAAATAATTTTTTTTGCCAAGAACTAGACTCTTAATGCCATGGCCAGGCTTACTGTACTGATAAGATCTCCATAATGGGGACCATAGGTACCCAGCTCATATGACAGTGACTAAATATAGATATTTTAGTCTTCCAGTCCTCAACCAATAAAAAAAAAATACTGAAAAAAGAAAAATCTACGCATATCAAAAGCACACTACCACCTTAAGCGCATCTGTTGCTAGTAGCCTCCTCTGCAGCAGCAAGGCCAGAAATGTCCTGAAGTTAACTAGAGTTGATGTTGACTCCATTGTGCCTCACAGCCAGGTTCTTACTCGGACATTTAAATTTCAAATCAAAGGAATAATCAAGGGAAATTAACTCCCTGCAAACAATAGACCCGGGCTGGTCTTCTGGAATGTGCTGAACTTGGCTTTTTTCAGAAGGCCCCAAGTACTGCATGAGGAGATCGATAAAAGTGATTAATTTTGAGTGGCCATAGACCTTCTCCAGCAGGACCAGGTCCCAGTGAGCCATCTGAGTGCATCACAAAGGGGCTCAGTACTGCTCCTAATTCACTTTTGTGCTGACTAAAGAGAGGACCTGATGGTTTGGGACTCTGCCCATGCTTTGTTGGCCAAAGCACATCTCCCTCCAGCTGTGTTTTGTGCACTCCAAATCTATCACTAAAGTATTTCTGAAGGACTACTCCCTCCTCTTAGCCTAGGATTTTTGGACATGCTGACTTCCTTCCACCTTAGGAACTAGATTTTATCCTTCTGCTAGCATCATTTTTGCTCAGCTACTTCTCACTTTCCCCCCCTCTACATGCTTGCCATGGGGTGGTAGTCTGAACCAGCACAGTGTTTTTTAAAACAAGTCTCTATTTTGGAAGCAGAAGAGAGGATGGAATCCAAGCTGTTCCAGGAAGCATAGGCTTGTGTTGAGTCTGCAATGGCAGAAAACTAGTGCCCTGTGAAGTAATAAAAGTGTATTTTAAAGAAACTCATCTTTGCTGGATTGTAAGCTGATTAATGAAAGCAGGTGACAAGTGACTGTGAAAAGGTTGGAGCCATGGCAAAGCAAATTTTTATTGTTGCTTTTGTGTTTTGGTATCTTTTTCTAAAAATCCCCAAACCAGTCTAAGAAGTATTGTGCTGGTAGGGGGTTTAAATGGATTTGACAGGGAGTTCAGGATTTCTGTGTAATTCCAAGGCGTGACAAGCTAGAAAACTTGCCAGTTTTATATACCGACTCTGAGAGCCTGTATAAAGCTCAGCAGTGAATATGCTCAGCAAAGGAAAGGGAGAAACCATTGTCAAGCAGTTGCTGCACCTGCTGCAGTTACATCTTTTCCTTATAATGTTCTTATATTGCCTGGGCCCATGACTTATACACATAATGAGGGGTCATGGTGCCTCTTTCTAAACATTTGCATGGGATGATGGAGGTTCCTGTGATTCAGGCAGTGAAACCTGACTGTGTTACCCGACAAAATGATGCCTGAGCACCCTTTGCCAAGGTAAAAACTGTTCTGCAAGGAGTAGGACAACACAGCAACCAGGCCTAAAATCAGCAGTGCCACCTCGTTTATTTATCCTATATGGAGGTTGTTTACTACATTTTATGCTATTATAACACACATGCTTTCCTATAGCTGCTCTGCATGCTTTCTGCAAAAATATGATGCTTTCATCACAGATTCAGCATTCCATGGATATGTTGTTCACAGCCACATCTCTGCCCTTCTTCAGCCAGGTCAGGTGTGTGAGCCAGTTGCAGACAAGTAAAGCTGCTGTTAGTGCACATTGGGGCTATTCCTGGTGAGGATCTGCGTCATGCCAAGGGGGGCATCCAGTCCTGTGCCAGCAGGCAGAGCTGCTCTGGCTGGGCTTTTAGCCACCCACGTAACACAACCTTGGGTGAAAAGCAATCTGGTCATATGTGCTATCCTTCCTTTACAGATCCCTCCTGGTTTCAAGTTCCCCATGAACCAGCATGAGAAAATCAAACCTGAGGTGTATTTTGAGAATGGGGAGCCCTAGGAGGGGAGCTGTGTAGGCAGCTGGTGGTCACCTGCCTCGGTCACCTGCCTTGTCCTGCACACATGGAGTGCTGTGCTGTTACACGTTCTACCCACCACTGTGTTGGGAGGTAAAACCAGCAACCCATGACTTTACGGGAGTATTCTTAAAGATGGCAGTTGCTCCTGTCTTAGCAAAACTCATCCTACCATTACATTGGTCTTTCCAAAGAAAATCTGTAAGACAACACTATCAACTATATAAACTGCTGGACTACTTGCAAAATAAAAAATACTTACTTTTTTCTCAGCCCAAGCATAAACTTTTCCTGCAATCTCTCCCCGCCCTGCAAACCATCAGACACTCCTGCATTTTTTATCAGGTCTGCAGCCTGCTTTTTAGATCTGCAAGATTAGCATCACTGACATGAACATTCAGAAATAAACTAGGCAGGTGCTTGGTTTATGACAATCTCAGCTGCAAAATTTCTGGCCCTGTGGCAATGGAATGATCTCCATTCTCAAATCCTCACTATGTTCTGATTGCAGCATTAAATGTGCTCTTTTTTCTTTTTGCAATGGAGTCTTTTTCAAAGGAATGACTCCATAATAAATAACAAATATATAAATTTAAATATTGCGTGCATGCCTGAAAACCATAGCACAGAGCACTGAGAGGAAATATTCTGGGTTGGAAAATCTTTTGCTGAACAAGTCAGCTATGCAGATAATGGATCCTTAGAAGTATGTAGGACAAACAGCTCTATGAACCATCTGGGACTCACTCAGCAGTGGGAAAAAGACTGTTAGGCTTGCAAGATCAGCATGCAAGAGTGATTGCTGATCAGTCACTGCTGCTTTGCAGAGAACACAAAGGCTTTAGCATTTAAGCTATTAATAGTTTTTACCTAGTCCAAGTGTTGCAAGATGCATTCATTTCCCCAGACCATAAATTCAAAATTTGTTAGATACTTTTCCAGATAGCGGTTTCATAACAGACTTAATTTTTATTCACTTGTTCCCATGTCTTTCATGTGCCAGAATTATGTTCTGTGAAGTGCCTGGCTGAGCCACATCTGGTTGAGAATTAACCAGGCATAAAACACAGCAAAACGCCTTTACAGATTATAATTTCATGACTCAACTCATCCCATAGCTAAAGGGACACTGCTGCTGGAACAAAGGGGCACAAGGGGTGAGAATCAGGTTTTTTGGTGTCAGCATCCACTAAGGCCATTTTATACTGATTGTGGAAGCTTAATCTAGTTGGGCTGGATTCTCCTCTTCAATTTGGTCTTACAGAAGAATGAAAGAATAGTTAAAAACAGTAATGATTTTAATCAGTTACCAAGGTGCTATTTTGGTCTAAATCTAGTTTGTGATTGCTTCTAACTGGAAAAATCCCTATTATTTCCAGAGAAAAAACAAAGATGACAAAGAACAATAAAACAGTTAATGATTTTATAATCAGGCAGGTGAGATTTTGTACATTGCCCCCATAAGGTTGCAATTTTCAATTATGTACTGACATGTTTAGCAGTGGCTAACTAAATAGCTAATTAGATGGCTAAAGGCACAGCTCCTCACAGCATCTCTTGTGCCCCATGCTAATTTGGCTAAATCTGAGAAGCAGACCAAAGGCATTAAGGTTTGGAAACACTTAATAGAACTCACCTCTGGTAAACTGGGAGTGGGATTCAACTCCAAATAAAGGAACCTGCTTGTGGGTGTGAATATGTAGGAGCCTGCCAGAGCACTGTGTGTCCAGGCTGTCTTTCCACCCAGCAGAGATGGATGGTTTGGCTGAAAGAAGGAGTTATTGTCTGGAATACACAGGGTGCAGTGACTTCTCAATGGGACCAGTGGTTCTGACAGAGGATCTTCAGGATCTCTGTTCTCTGCTGTGTGGGGATTGGTGTTCATACAGCAGAACTAGAAACGTCTGCTCATGTACCTCATCCTTCCACTACCACACAGCCAGCCTGATTCAGCTGGCTGCCCACCAGAAGCAGGTTCAGCTGCCCACACACAAGCACCTAGTGCTATTCAAGGTACTTTCTACCATCCAGAACACTGCATGAGGTTGGCAGATGTGACACAAGGCTTCTAGGAAACCTCTCTCTACTCCTGGGGTAGCAATATGAGGGTAGGTGAGATTTCACATGGTACTGAATGCCTGTTTTGAGGCAGTAAAAGCAATGCCCAGAACCTGCTTTCCCTCCATTCACAAACTGTGATGAGAATACTGTAATGCTGGACTGGGTTTTGGCATTGCAGCTCGAATTCAAGGACCTCTGGCAATGCTTTTGTGGTATAAGGTGCTTCTTGATGCCAGCTAAGGTATTAAAATCAATTTGTTAGGAAATGGTGACGTTAATGACACGGTAATGATCAGCATATAAATTAGTTGCTGTTTTGTCAGGATTCAAAATACCAGGCCTTTCTAGGCTCTGATTCTGCTGTCCTGCATGCCAGTGTAATGCCTGGACTTTAGTAGGATCACTGGATTGAATAATGAGATTCAATGAGAGATGTCACAGAATTCACCTCATAGCAACCTTCTGGGAGGGCCCAGCTCTTGAGCCAAACCACCCTCTTCCTGCAGAGGTCAGCATCGATCCCCAGTGACACCGTTTTATTTTGAATGATGGTCCTTCCAAAATTATTTCAACAGCTGGGAAAGCTGACATTCTGGCCATAAGAACTCTCCTTCTGGAAGAAATAAAGATGGACCTAAAGTAGTGGGAGTGCTCTGCTCTCTTTAATGAGTTGCTCTTTCGAAATGATTGAGCCTGTTACTTGCCGTCTTCATTTTAGAATGAGGTGGTTCCCACTAAGGCCTACTTACGTAAGACACTAAAAGATGGAGAACATCTTACTGATGCCAAATTTATAAATGCAGATGAACAGCTCTAGTGCAGTGGGGAAAGTGCTGTGCAGTGTGTGCTGTTTGGTATAATCCACTGTGCTCTGAACTGCTCTCTCCAAGGAATGACACAAAAGCTCAGGTCACCTTTGTCAGGAGATGTAATTAGGAGTATATAGTATTGAAAAAAGGAGAGGGGATAGTTAGCAGAAATATGCCTTTAGCAGGGAAGGCTAATGATTAGCCCGTAACTTATTCGAAGTATGTGTAAGTCAACCATGAACCAAAAAACTAAGAAGAAAGCCCCAAGAAGAGAAATTGGCTGAGCAGAACTGGTCAGCATGTGGGAGTAGAAGTGTGCTTACAAGCCTAGGAAATCTCTAACAAAGCAAAGCCCTATGCTGTAGAAATTTAGTTAGCACAGTCTTTTGATGCTTTCTGACCTTTAAAAAGTGCCTTAAAGGCCAATCATGGGATATTCACTTCACCTTATAAAAGATTTTTTTTCAGACCCTTTTCTTCATGGAGTTGAGGCAGAAGGAGAGGGAAAGCATGACACTGGTGCACAACACAGGAGGAGAGTAAGCAGGAGGTCCTGTGCAGGGATACTCAATGTAGGAGCAGGACACCTGAGCATCACACACTCACTTAGCAGTAAGGCCACAAGGGAGCACTTACACAGCAGCCTCATGTGGCAGCAGAGGAACTCAAGAATCAGTAACAACCCCAGACACAGCTCTAAAGGAGCAGAACTAGCTGTGTTGAAAGCAAACCCTGTTATTGTGAACCACAGTCACAAAGGCCATTTATTTGAATGTATCATTATTTACATGACATGGGAGGCTCCAGCCAAGATCAGGGGACTGGGCTGCTGCAGTGTCAACCCCAGGATGAGCTGTATCTTGCTGTTCTTCTCTGAATTTTCATTGCGGGTTGTTTATTTGGGCGGTAGCAGAATTAACAATGATTCCAATACTGCACTTAAATCCTGAATAATTCACTCCGCCTGTTATTTATTTCTCATTCAACACATAAACATACATTTTCTCCAAAATCAGGGATTTTAGAATCCAGAGGCTTTTTTCCCTGTGAAATTTTTTTTACACATTTCTTTGGCTTTTTTTTTTTTTTTCTGTACTAGTCGTGGTCTGTAGAAGACATGCATGCACAGTTTGCTCAGGAGGGTCCAGACAGATTATTTTATTCTGGGGATAAAAAGGTAGGCTCAATATATCAGATAGAAAAAATGACCTTCATACCAAATTCTCTAGGAATTGGAGCTCAGCTGATTTGAGCTGAATCTATAAACACATTTTCCCAACTGCTCCTGTTTGATGGCTGCAGACTGACCTCTGCTTTACACTTGTTCTTGTAGTGATGAAGCTAATGGGTAATATAATATATTACACAAGATGCATGAATCCAGATTTCTGAATTCTCTCATGAGAATGGGACACTGCCACTGTCAGATTTACTGAACCATAAAGAATAGGGAGAGAGGTATCAGCCCAGGTACTCCTTGATGGAAAACAGTGCTGGAGCAATGGGGAACACGAAGACTTGACTGTGGTGCTTTGTTTTAGTACAGCCTAGCACACACTCAGTCTTGATCATGCCCACCTGGACCTTCATTAAAAGCCCCGATTTGGTTTTCATATTTTTCTGTGTCTGAAATTCCTGCTTTTCCTTTGGTGTTGGAAGTAAGATGCAAGCCCACATCAATGGCATGTAACCAGTCAAGGGAAGTACAGAGCCACTGAAACACAGGTAGGACAGACTGAAGTGCCTCCTTCAGGCTCTGCTTCCTGGCAGTTTGGGGAGGAAGAGGCTTATCCTGCCACCAGGATGTCTTGTTCTGCCACCAGATCCAGTAAGCTCAGCAGTGAAGCTGAGATGCTCTTGGTAAGAACTGAACTGTGCTTAGTTCGGAATGATTGTTTCTCTGGTGGAGCATGAAAATAAAGAAGAGGGATTTATATCTGATATTACCTTGGACTGATACAGATCATCTCCAGAACTGGCTCAATGCTTCTTGGTACTACTCAATATTTGTGCTGTGTGATGAGCTGCATAGTCACTCTGTGCTTTCCCTCCTGTGACTGGGTAACGCACATTCATTGGAAGAGAATAACGAGTGGTGAATCATTTCATTTCAGGCATGAATTCTTAGATGAATGATCATTCGTGCTAAAATTAGTAATGCTCACAAGGGCCAAACAAATGTGCAGGGATTGTCCAAATAGTTTCCAATAAGAAGTGTAATAAATTGGAATAGCTAAACTTTGCACTTTTATTGGTTAAAAATTTATATTAAGTAATTTCTTTTATGTCATACAACATTACTACCCTAAAATGATTTATATACTAAGTGATATATATTTCCTTCTTTCTTACAAAAATGATTTATGGTTTGTATAGCAACAGCAGTATTATTCCAGGTATTAAAGTGTGGGGCTCAGCCTACATGTGCTTTTGATTTGAAATTCATAAATAGCATTTATTGCATCTAGGATAGCAGAATTATATTGTTTTGAAATTACCAGCACATTGTATCATGCAGAGAACAGTCTGGTAGTTCCTGGAGGCAATTCCTTGCTCCAGGCTGGCTCTGTTATGCACGCTCCCATTATTTTCAGTGGAGTGGCAGCTAAACGAGAACATGCAGCATGTCCCAAGACCACGTGAGGGTCATCACTTCACAGCACTAAAGTGGTTAAGTATCCATTTATAGCCTACTTTAAACATAAGTATTCCCAGACCAGACATATAACATTTTTAGCATGATACTGTATTCCTCTCCACAGATTACTCTCTTTGCTTTTAAATTCCTTAGCCTGCATTTTCAGACAGGATCAGATTGTCCTATAAAACTGTAAAGATGTGAATACACTTACATCCACCTCCTTGCACACCCACAGAAACACACATTTACACATTTTTTCTTGTGTAAGTGGGACTATATTTGCAAACAGGATCCTAACCAGTGTGTAGTGGGTCTGCTCTCTCCTTGTCAGAGAGGGACCCAAGGAAGACATTGCTTCTGTGTCAGGTATCTCAGCCAGCTGCCGTAGGATACCAGGTGTTTAGTTTTCAAATCACATAAAAATAACTTACACACAGAGAGCAGTGAACCTGGATTGTTGCAGAACAAGCACTTATGTGGAACACCTTTGTAGGCTGCTGTGCAGAGGAGATAGGAGAGCTAGCCATGGCTTTTATTAATCAAGAATTTTCCACCTAGAGGTTTGACCCCTATGGAATACAGCATTTTCATCCAGAGGGTGTACAATTGCTGGGGAAAATTCCTTGACACCAACCTCCATTTAAAGATAAAAATGCTGTCCTGGATTTGGAAATGTATATGTGTGTAAATCATCGTGCTGGAGCACCAAGGAACCAAAGCTGCAGCATGTGCAACCCAATCCCTTTTGGCAATGGGCCTGACAGATTTTTGTAGCTTGAGAAGACCATACATTCAGATATGATATTTTAAGAGTCAGTCTTTCCTAAGAACTGTGCTGACATTAACCTCTTGCCCGCAGACGACTCACCCAATCTTGTAGCTGAATTTAGACTAGTGACTTGCTCACTCTGGCATATTCATCTCTCATATTAACACTAGGAACCTGCCTGAATTAAAATATGCCTGCTTCTGTGTGACAGCCCATTTAATTAAAGTGATCCACAAAAGATAAACTTACCAAGGAAGATCTGGTCAAAGTGTATAGGAGAGAGGCAAAGAGGCTCTCTTTGCTTCAGCTGAACTTTTCTACCTCTGCTATGATCTGATACACCTAGCTCTTCCTTAGAACATGCCTATCCCTTTAAATCCCAAATTTAACCGATGAAATCTAGCAGAAGTTCTTTGGCCATAGGTTGTGAAGACTTCTTTGCAAACTCTTGTGCAGCTTGACCAAAACGCTTCCCTTGTGTGGTCCTGCCTGCAGTTACAGAGCTCTTGACTCCCTCGGGCAAAAGGCAGTACAGTTCCCAGGTCGTGTAGGGCTGGGAGGAATGTCCTGACACCCCATAAGTTCAACTCCACAGAGGAAACATTGCTGGCCTAGGCCCAATGGAAGTGGAACACTAAAGTCTATGGCTGAATGGGAGAAAAGGATGGTAAAATTAAAAGCAGTAATGCAAAAATTGTGGTTACTTTAGCTAAAGGTGTGTCCTATCTTACACTGACAGTACCTTTTCTCTAGATTAGACAGTATGTAAAGGATGGGATTACAGCCTACATAAAACTGAAACATCCTGACTTGCATTTCAAGCCTGCAAAAAGGAGTGCCTGCTCCACCATGATGCCTCCTTTAGGGAAAGACATCAAGGCCATATTCATGGGGCAAACGCTCTTCTGGTCCTCTTGCTTAGTCTCTCTAAATTATCATTTAAGTATCATTAAAGTTAATGTCTTCATCTGTCTGTTTTATATTTGTTTGACTGGGTATAGTGAAGACCAGAGACAGGCAGAAGATAAATTGTAAAGACTGAGCAAGACACTTCTTCTTCTGGTATCCAGTTTCCTCAGATAACTCTGCTGAATCATTTGCTCAGGATTTTTTCAAAGCAGCACAGACTACTCAAAATAAATTAGACCTCATAAGCCCTTTAGCCCTTCATATCTGTGCAAAGCTTTCTCATGTTACTAATTTGATTTTTCTGCTTTCGGTTTCAGTGTAATTTATAATCACGAGGAATATACAAATGGGTTCACAGTGGTCAGCAGGTTAATTAATGGCTGTTAAGATCTGCACTTCACTTTACTGTGCTACTGTATATGAAGAATTTCCTGTTAAAAGGCAGAGCACACAAAATCTCCCGTGTCATCTAAAGTAGAGTACCGAGCTTAAACTCAGAAAAATACGTCTGATTGTGGCAGAGTGTACACTCACAATGATATCCTTATGGTAGGGATGCCTACAACTTTTCATGAAAGTTGCTTGGGAGATATATATCATATAGTTTGGGATTTTGTTAATTTACTTTTGAAGCTGGAAAATATTCAAGCAGTTCTTGTTCCCCCAAGAAGAAATGTGAGTAACATGTCTTCTTGCTGAGTTTAATTTTGAGCACAGAGCAGTTGCCACAGGATGTCAATGTTAAAAGAACTTGAATGGAGTCAAAGATGGAAGATCATCAAGGTCACAATAAACTCAACAAGACTGGCTGAAGCTACTGGTGACAGAGAGGTGATGACAGAGCTTACAGAGGGGAGACTGTACCCCTCTCCTCTCCCCCTGCTGGCATGCTTCCTCACATAGCTCAAACTGGTCACTACAGCAGTCAGCGTTGCAGTGGTGGGGAGCTTTTTTTTGTGCTGACATGCTTTTCTCATGGGTTTTAGTCAGTGTGAAGGCAGAGCAATAAAGGAGGTAGGAAGAAAACCTGGAGTTTTATTGCCCAGAAGAAAATATTGCCCAGAAAAGCTCTGTGTTTCTGCATGGGCAGAACTGGTGCTTGTGATTTGCAGACATGAGCCAGGACAAAGAAGCTGTCATCCCAGGACCATGCACAAATAAGCCTATGGCTCTTATTCCCTTGGAGATTTTCCAGGTTTTTCACAATACAACTTTTTGTTAGATTTCTAATAACCACCAAGGAAGAGTGAGAATTAGAGGACAGAGGAAATGACACTAGATGAAGAAAATACACCTGAATCAGAGGACTTTTGATTGAATCTGGGGTGTACTTAATACATTTTGTTTGAATTATCTTGCCATGAGAACTTAGCCTGTTTCAAACCATCAAACATGAGTTTCTTATAATTTTATTTCAAAACTATGAATGTTTCTTCATCAGCACACAAAATCACTAATTGATTAGTTGCTTCATAGAAAATGAAAACATGTTTTGATAAAAGATGGCTTCACCTTTCATTTTTCTGGGGTTCCTACTTGTCCTTAAAACACTGAAAATCTTGCAAATAATGTGAGCTTGCCGATATTTTTATCTTTTCTTCCATATAACAAAAAGGATTGCCACATAATTTATCTTTGCTTTTAATGCCTTTTAGAGCATCCTTCCCAGCTGCGTTGAAGGGCATGAAGTTTGGCTCAGCATCACTTCAAACCTTTCCTGAAGTGACCTGTTCTGTGGAGTGTTCTGAATTCAACTTCATGATCAACTTTGTTTCTCTTTTTCCGTTTGTTATATTACTTAGGTCTGACCAATGTTGCTTCTGTTTACATTTTTCACAGGGTTTAGTGCACAAAACATAGTGCCCCTAATGTGTTGTAAGCCTGTAAGTCATGTGTTCCCCTCTACTTCTATAAACAAGCAGACACTTCCAAATTCATATACAAGTCCAGTATATAGCCAGAATAATATCATCCTTAATTATGGCTGTAAGTGAAGCAAACTTCTCAAAGCTGTCCACTGTACTAATTTCTAATCAAATATTAAACAGCCTAATTTCAAAGAAGAGGAATCACATTCCAAAATTTGCTTTCTAAAAGTGACTCAATAAAGTTTGTATAAGCTGTAGGCTTTTCAAGAGAAAAGACTCCAAAGATGGGTGTGAATTGTATTTGTGTTTTTGCTGGGTCTGTTTTTCCTGCCAAGTGCAGTTGTCCAGCATTCACTTTCTAATTTGCTTTTATCTGCATTTTGTGCTCATTATCAAAATACACCTCGGAGTCTTGCCAAATGTCTTTAAAGCCCCATGCTTTGGGTGTACCTGCTGAGCCCTCCTCACTCTCTAATTTAGGTGTTTATAGTGGTGTTCAGCTTGAAATGCAAGTAAATAAATTCTGGGCACTGATCCTATTTGGCGTTGGGAAAGACCCATAGGGCAAACACACACTGGAAATCTCACAGCAGCCACAAGCTGGGGTTTGCACAGGAGCAGCTCCAGCAAGCTGGGGGTGCCCTTGGAACAGAGGCCAGCAGCCTTCTTAGTGGCAGTGCCACCTCTGTCAGTCTGTCCCTTGGCCACCGATGGACTGCAAGGATGGCAGCAAGGGCATTACAAGAGCAGTTTGTGCCTTTGCTGCTTAGCTCCCAAGGCCTCATCCACAGCCTGCTGAGGTGCAGAGCCCCCAGCCATGTGGCACAACCAGGATGCTCCCTGCAAGGCTCTCCACTGTCCTGTGGACATAGCCAAGGAAACGTGCTGTTCATAGCCCTTAATGATGAGTTGTGCACCCAGGGTCACACATGGGCACACTTCAGAGCCCCAAAACTTGGCATCACAGGGAGCCCTGGGACCTTACCAGGTTTACTCTGCCTTGGAGTAACTGTGGATAATTTGCAAAGCTCCCCTGAAACAGAAAGTCTTAAAAATAGTGTGTTCATTGTAAGGAGTGTCTCAGAAAAGCTTAAAATTATATCAAATTTAAGTATTCCTTCTGAAAAGAAAACACACACACACACACACACACACACATATATATATATATATGCCTTTTAACCTTCTAATAAATTTTTTATATGCTTAATAACTTGGAGATGGTTTATTAATGTGCAAGACTTTAAAAAAATCATTATGGATAATTTCTGGTTATGAGTGGAATAATTTATTTTATTTTCTATATTAAATGTTTCATGCATATTACAGCAGAACAACATTTTAAAGAAAGAATGCAAATAAGCCATTCTTATTTTGTTAGTCAAATTTTCATAGAATTTTCATGTTGTCTCTATGTATTGGAAAACACTATGCTATGTAAAGTAGGTTGTTTTATTCCATGTAAAACAGCAGCTGATTATAATAATTTTTAAATAACTGAAGTCAGCAGTAAATTATTCAGATATTTGGACTTAGTTATTATGTTATAATAGAATACTGAATTATGCAGTAGTAATTCTGATATCAATAAGTAATATAGAAATAGCAATACAAAGTCTTATGTTTGGCTGGAATATGAGAAGCCAAAACAACATAGAAAAGGTTTGAACTCAAATTTCTTTTTTGTTTTCCTTTAAATATATTTATTTTATATTAAAACCAAATGCTTTCATGGAATATCTTTCAAGATTGCGATGATTTTGTGAGTAAAACAACAAACAATGTTTTTGTAAAAAGGGCTTTTTCTCAGAGAGAAGCAATGTTGGCAGAGCCAATCAGTCAGGTTTCCCCTGAGGTGCCTAGGAGGGCTGGAGGACCACCAGGCTGAGCTGGTGGTCCTGGCCAGTGGAAGCTTCCAAGAAGCAGTCCCATGACTCATCGCACTCCCTCACAAACCATGCACAGAAATGCCCCCTGAGGCAGGACCTTCTTCTGTAAAGATGGTTACAGACAATGGGTGCACAGCCCAGAACCTGTCAGAAGATCATAAGTTTGGGGAAAGAAGCGGAAACGTGAACAGATATTTGTGGGTTTCAACTACAATAAAAGTAAGACATAATATAGGGACATTAAAAGCTAACATGGGTCAGTCATCCCCCTCCGCCAGAGACAGGCGAAATGGAGTCATTGATCTGTGCATGCATTAAAGTCAAGGAATTTATTTCAGATGTGCACCTTTCCTTCCCCCTGTGCTGAGTGTCTGGTACTGACACGGCACCAGCCCACACCCAGTGACCCACTGTGGGCTGGTACTGGCCAGGCAAATGCACACCCTGGAGTGCATGCATCATGGGGACCTACTTAACATACGTCCTTCAGTGCCCACCTTCAGAAAATGTGCAAGGAGTGCAGCAGGTAAAACCCAACAGGTTAGGTATGTAAGATCCATGTTCCTTAGCTGTAGTGACGTTGCTGTGATGGCCACACTTGTGTTCCTCACTGTTGAAAGCTCTCACATTTGCTTTCAACAGACTTTAGACGGCTCCCATGGCAAACACTAACAGTGTGCTTTGGCTCCGACCCTGCTGGCACACTCAAAGTCCTCCTTCCAAAATAGACCCTAGGGAAGGCAGGCACAAGCTGGATATAGCCACAGGCTTTTTAATACAGGGATCAGATCAGCCTGAGTTCTGTCAGTGTGAGGTGAGCTGAGAGCCTTCTCCTCCCATCCTTGCCTTGTGTGAAGTGCAGCTGAGCCAAGACAAACCCAAGGACATGACTGACAGGGTGTACCAGTGACTGATACTTACAGATGTACATTCCTTCCCAGTATGAACAGCTTTTAAAGTGTTTTTCCTACCTGTGAGAACACAGGCACTGAGTACACTGGAGTAGAGAACACTGCTGAGTTCAGTATCAGCACAGGATTTATTTCACATTTCTGTCTCCAATACACCCGCACCGTACATTGTTAATACTCCTTTCCACTCTGCTCATCAGTAGCTAAATCTCTTCCCAATTTCTACCATTCTAGAATTATTAGTTGTCATTATTACTTCAGTACTTACTGAAAAAAAAATTTACATTGTCCTTATGTCTTATTTCTTGAAATTACAGGACCATAGAGATAATATTATAGACTTGTTATGTTTCTAACTTGGTAGACACTGAGAAAGTGAAGACCGTAGGTCTCATTTCTATCACAAAACGTTTTCTAATTCTGAAGAACTGTGAAATAACAGCCTGGCAATGTCAGGTCTCTTACAAAAGCACGTGTCCAGCAAGACAGACCTTTAATCTTAGGTCATCATTCATTTACTCTGCAGCATTCACAGAATAAAAGTAGCGCCAGAGAAGATGTGACATATGGGCCTCACCTCAAAGGTAGACAAGCTGTGCAATGGCTGTCCATCACAAATGGAAAGCCTTTTCTCAGGCATAACTGAGATGCTGTTTGGACTGCTCTCCTCCTGGACATCCTCTCAGATATCTCTCCCAGATATGCTGACCCACAGCAGAGGGAGCTACCATAATTGGACCCTAAGAAGTAAAGACCATTTTGAAAGCACTGATAGCTAACAGCAATCAGGAGGGGAACATATATTTAGCAGGCAGAATATCAGCAGTTCACTGAAGGCAGCCAACATTCCCAGTCCCATGGACATATGTAGCCAGGCTGTAGTTTTCTTTTCTATTGCAGTCAGTGGTGAAGGAATATACAAACCACAAATACTCCTCTGCAAGTGATGTGCTCATTTCTCATTGGAATGAGAAGAATAATGTGAAACCTGTGGCCATTCATGGCTTCAGGGGTCTAATTAACCCCAGTGATTAACTGGTTTGCTTTGACACCTAGGCTGCTCTTCTTTGCTGCAGTACTCCAGCATAATATGTAAAATTTTTAAGGTCTGCTTAGAAATGCCCTCTTTTTGCTACAATCAAGAGAAGAAGGATGCCTTCTGACACTTCGCCAAGCAAAAGAATTTTCAGAGACTTTCATCTGCAGCACTGGAAATGCCAAACCTCTCCATTTCCCTCCCAGCTGCTTTAACTGTCCATTTCTTCTCAATTAGAGAGAAGGGATCAGTTGGCATTGTCCGTTCCCTGTGCAATGGACTGAAAAATATCACATTATTTATTCTGTACTAGCTGAATGAGCCTGGAAAGATTCATTTCTTCTCAGTCTGCTTTGACAATGTAATTTGTTACATGGCATTTAATTCTACAAGCTAGAATTAAGCTAGGAAAATGCAGGGTATCAGAAATTGTCTGCAGGAGAGTTCAGTGCCCAAGAAGGAACTGTGCACAGCCCTGTGCACAGCACCAGTGAGTGGATGAACCAGTGAGCCTGGGGCTCAGTGGGGTGTGAGCTGCGTCCCCCTGTTTTGTCAGTGGACACATATTATCCTATATGATAATTACGTGGGTCTTTCTGTGGTTGTTGCCACTTTGTAGCACCAGTTAGCAGAGATTTCAGTGGTGCAGGCACCTATGTGCCAAGTGTGCACTGAATTCAATGACAATTTATACCTCCATTAGTCCAAAGCCATCCATCAATGGGTGAGGCAATAGACAAAAGGAGACCTGGCTACTGTTTTGGGCCTCACCCTCAGGCAAGCTCATTTTCATACTTGTCTGCTTATCTCTATCTTCTGCATCAACTGTAACAGGTTAGGGGCAGTATTATCCCTAGGAATGGTCTGTACAGCATCTTCTCCCCAATCTCAGTTGTGCAAGTGTTTGTCCTTCCACCATGAATCATGAAAGTAGTCCTTTATATATTTTAGGAGTGCAGAGGAGAAAATTTGGTCAATTTTTTTCTCTGTTTTACTTGCCCAGTCTATTTTTATGGTATAGAATTGATACAGAAAAGTCAAGTTCATGACAGGGAACTGCCCGTTACATAACCTAACTTAAATAATTTCCTAATTCCTTCATGCTTCATTGGAATATATTAAGAAAAACTGTTTTATCTTTTGTTCTTTCTCAATACTTGGATTTCCTTTTGGCTAGTGCAGTTGGAGTTAATCCATGCTAAGCACTTTGGGCCAAATTTTTGCATTTACATGGCAAAGAACCTGTGATTTTCAAATGGCGAAGGATACACTTCACTGTCTTTCTTAAAATTTGCCCTATTTAGGCAATATTACTAGGTGTACTAGTAAGAGATTGACTGCAGTTGCTAGAATCAGACATGGTTTAGACAAGCACCGAAATTTTCATACTGCTTTTCCATTTCCTTTGTTGTTTTCCATCCAAAAATATCTTCTTACTGAAAAGAAGAACCTGTGCAGGACACTGGTACATCACCTGGACATCCCTGAAAGCCTCAGTCAACTCATCCCTGCATAAAACATTGCTGGCACATGCTCATCTGACTTTGCACTTACAGAATTGCTTCCTACTTTTCTAGACCTTTTCCCCTATTTGTCATGATCATATTAAAGTCCAAGGCTTGCCTTCAAATTGCTTGCATTTCCTCCTGCACCAGCTACCTATTCGTAACTTTCTCCTTTTTACAGCCTCTCAAGTACTGTAGAAAATATTGATGTGCCCTGGACCTTGGACAGACCTCTGGGCCCTCATGTGATATGGTTTTCTGGCTTGACATTAAACCATTGCCAATTATTTCTTGAGAGTAGATTTTTAGTAATTTAAGGCCTTTCAGTTTCTCCAAGAACATGTTCCTACAGTCTGCTTTTAAAAATATCAGGGGAAATACAGGGCCATACATCTACTGCACTCATGGTATCAGACATCTTTTTCTTTTACCCTTTTGATACTGTCTGGGAAAAAGATGGTCACTTGGGTTGTTTAATTCTTTAAAAACAGATATTCATTGTGGCTTCTTTGTGCTTATAGGTGGTTTGTTTCTCCTTTTGTTCTAGAAGGTGAATCCAGGCTGGTAGATCTATAGTTTGTGCAGATTTTCTTTCCTCCTTTAAGTGCATAGAATAATTTTACTGCTTTCCAGTTTCAGCAACCAATTCTGTCCACCACAACTTTTCAATGATAACATTAATTCCTCTGAAATCACCTTGTGCTATACTGTGTCAGGTTTGGTAGAAAGTGGTGTGAGAAATTCTTGCATCCCACCACCACTGCACCTATCCTATCCTATCCTATCCTATCCTATCCTATCCTATCCTATCCTATCCTAACCTATCCTATCCTATCCTATCCTATCCTATCCTATCCTATCCTATCCTATCCTATCCTATCCTATCCTATCCTATCCTATCCTATCCTATCCTATCCTATCCTCTCTCCATCCTGTCTCTTCATCACTTTTCCTATTCCTGAAACCACCACTGGCCCCTGGTCCCCATCTGTGTAAGTAAACTTGTACTGTAATTTTGTCAGTTAGAAAATAATGCTCTCCCTCTTTATTTTTGAAGGATTATTTCAACCCAAGGTATATCACCAGTACAGTTTGTAGACCATACCTAAGGGGAAGCTCTACAGGGGGCAGAAGTGAGGATGAGTATAAAAGAGATTCTGCCAGAAGGCACCTTCAAAGCTGGACTAAAGTGGAAATATAGCCTCCTCCAAGCACTCTGAGGGCCTGGAGGTGAACACTGTCAGGACAATACAATCTCAAAGAAGCTAATTATGCTAATCTTTTTAAATCCAAGTGTTTCCTCTTTTCTCTGATGGTTTTATTTATCCTCAAATCACAATTAGTGAAGACTGCTAGAAATTTTAATTATTTGCTTCATTCTTGGTCCTCTCTGCTGCAGACTATCTGCTTGTTGAGTGATGAACCCAATTTTCTCCTAACTGCCCTCTTGCCACCAAACAGCTTACAGATTGTTTCGTTCTTAAACTCTATTTCTGTTGCAAGCTGAATTTTGGGACTTGATGGTTTTTGTTGTTCCTTGTCTTAGTCCTTCCTAACTTGACTGAGTTTCTCCTTTCTGTGCAACTTCCCTGCCAAATATCCCCCAGGAAGCTCTGAAGGGGACCCAGAAAAACTAGTGGACAACATTCTCTACATAATAATTTAATAGATTAGAGTCAGAGTGTTGTTCTGGCTCTCCTGGATAAATGAACTTGGTGTACCCCTCTGCTAACCTGCTGAAGGACTGCAAAGGGTCCAAATCTACCAGTGAACCTATCAGCAAGTGTGTAACCCACCTGAAATTACAGCTAAAAGCATTTTTAGGAGAAGAGTGGGCTGCCTTTTTGATGAAAAGCAGAATTTGGTGCTGGGAGGGAAGCATGTCAAGAAGAGAAAGGAGCTGTCTCTTCCTCCAATCCAGGTCCCCTGTCCAGAAGAGCACCCAAATATCTAGCAGAGGTTAGTAGCTGGGAGGACAAGTGCTGGGCCACTGTAGCCTGTCTGTGAGGCCATTACAAAACAACTATATGTGAAAAGATAAACCTGTAATGCTGCCAAGTTAAGCGAGACCTGTGACGTGATGAATTTCCCAGCCACTTATTATAAATTATTTTAAAGCTGCCTGTGATGAAAGACAGCTCTGCTCTCTTTTCTGGTGTAGTGAGCCATTACTGATGAGAATATGAATAACCAGCTCTTCTCTTTCTTACCCTTTATTTCTTTCTGGGACCGCTGAAAATGTACTGAAGGTCTTGTGACACCGAGGCACTGTGCTAGTCCCTCTCTGGTGCAAACTGTTGGGGTGTGAGCTGGCATCAAATGCTCTGCCTCAGTTTCCAGCAGCAGTCAGCTCTCCGCTCTCCAGTGTCCGGGGATGGCACATCTCCCGCAGAGGGAAACAGGAGTGAGAGCGGCCCAGGGAAGCAATGGTCCAGCACAGATGGCAGGGAGCCAGCAGCCCTGGCAGACACAGACTGCTGCTGGAGTGTGTCTATATTACAGACCCAACAGAGCGAGCTCTGGCCTGGCTTGTTTATTGAGGTGCAGATCCACACTGAGTACTCTCACTGCACTGCGCTGCACCTGGGCTGATTATTCCCCCCGAGACTGATGTGACAGCAACATCAGAAGACAGCAGCAACCAGCTTGGAACACACGGAGCCAAGGCAGCAGGACAATGAATTTGATCTTCCTTCCAGACCTGAGCTGACTCCACCCAAAATCAGTTTGCAGAGCACAGTGGAATTACTGTGCAGAGATGCGTCCATTGGGGCTGCAAAGAGCTGCTTTAAGTCAGCTGAATGTATTAATCTGGGGTAACATGCTTCCAGATAAGTCAAATACCAAATTGACCAGGCAAATATTCACACTTCTGGATCTATATCCAGTGTAGCTAGCTCATCCAGAGTAGAGTGTAGACTTATTTCTGAGAAATATTAATTAAATTGACCTTAAAAAGGCCAAAAACCCAGCAAAAGAAAAAATTCCCTAAGGTTTTTGGTCTTGTGAAAAGCATAAATATTATTTTGTTCATTTTAGCTGCATTTTGCTTGCAAGATAATCTCTTTCTCCTTAACTCAGAACTCAATTTTAAAAAGGGAATGAATAATGCATATTTTACATTGATGGAATATAT
The DNA here is from genome assembly GCA_013400515.1 of Erpornis zantholeuca. Classification (NCBI taxonomy): domain Eukaryota; kingdom Metazoa; phylum Chordata; class Aves; order Passeriformes; family Timaliidae; genus Erpornis; species Erpornis zantholeuca. Next base: position 175,551 of record VZTN01001433.1, on the reverse strand, counting down.
TCCATTGGGAATCTCAAAATATTTTGCAAACACTAAAGGATAAATCTTTCCAATAGAACTCAGACAGAGATAAATTCTAAAATCATAGGCATTTTATAGATGGCAAACCAGAGGGACCAGTTTTGTTCTAGGGCCCACAGGACAACCTGCACGAAGCTGAAAATGCACACAAGGTTCCTCAGATTTCTAGCATTTTCTGACTTGCCTCACAATGACACACTACTTCTCTGACGTATTTACATTGCCATATAATTCTTGGTTTTCCAGATGATAAAGAGCTAATTCTCATTTAAACAAATGACTTTTCCTATAAATCAGGAAGCAGGCAGCATTTCCTCCAGCTGTCAATCAGCAATTACACCATTTGGAAATGATACCCAGTGATTTGTGATAGTGTAATCCCTTTGGAATATGAAAGTAGCTGCAGAGTCAGGCTTGATTAGAAATGCCCAGTTGGCTGCCAGGGACACATTTGAAACAGGTTTATGCTGGATTGCTGATGTAGTTCTATGCATGGATTGAACAGTCAAACACACAAATGACCCAATCTGCATTTGTAAAACTAAACTGTGCAGCTCTAAACCTATTTTCTGGCCTAAAGAGTGCCATATGTCAAGTACCAAACCAGAAAAACTGTTGCTCATGTGCCCTCAGAACAGTGAGCAATATTAATGCTTGGAGCTCATCTATTTGCAGATTGTCAGCTCTAAACTCAGGGCATTATCGTACCAGGAGCATATCTCAAATATTTTGAAATTTATAGACATGAAGTGTTTTGCACATCCACAATATAAACTCATTCAGAGGACAAAAATAATATTTAAAACCTATGCCAGAACACATCAAAGTCTCTCTGCTGACTTAAAATCAGGGAGAAGTACAGGGCGTTGAAGTACAGGGCTTTTTTTCTACCCTTGTTTAACATGAAACAAAGCCCAACCAGACCAAGGAAGTGACAACAGAAGAATCTCCTTGTGTTATCATTCAAAATCTTATTTGTTATACAGCCATTTTCTTCTTAGAGGGAGAAACCTGAGAGGTATTTTTAAACTGAAATCAAAATTGTTACACATGTGAGCAGCTGAGAAATGAAGCATATTCCTCATCAGACAATTGGCCTGGGGACACTGAACCTGATGAATGTGATTTCTCTCCTGAGTTGAACTCTACTTTCCCAGGTGCTCTTCAGCAGAAAATCACACCAGGTGCCTTCCAAAAATCTGTGTGCAGCTGATGTAAAACCCTCTGGCAGACATCAAAGAATGCAGCTTTCTGAAAAGTAAACCTGCTCCTCTATGCTGGCAAGCAGATACCCTAGAAACCCCTCTGCAGAGCTATAAAATTGATTGGAGGTGTTTGGAAAGCTGGAGCAAGAGGACAGTAAACTTAACCTAAATCTCACTAAACAGAACATGAGGGAGAGATGGATACAGAAATATGAATACAACAAAATGCAATTTAGAATTATGTGTTTATTCATTTTACTTGTGCAGACATTACGTTTCCGCCTCCATCAGAGGGATCAGTGCAACTCTGGAGCACAGAAAGGAATGCTGGATGTCTGGGTCACATGTGAAGTGTGGTTCCATGCTGTCCAGCAGTGATGCTGAGCCGAGGAGCCTGAGCAGACTGTGCCAGTACTGATCTTGATGCCCAGTGTGAGCCTTTCTGCACAAGATACCAGCTGATATCAAATAACTCTATGGCAGTGCAGATATCTACAGCCCTTCTGCTGTGGCAGAGCTGTTGCTGCCTGTGTTCTTGGGTGACCAGGAAGGGCTGTGATCTCAGGGTCTCAATAGTTATCTTGCTGTGACAAAAAATGCCTTTTTAAAGCAGTGCAGCTCTGCAGTTCTGACAGCAAACTCGTGGAGAAATAAAAGGAAAGGTTTTGTTCCATGTTGTATGATAGGAAGTGCAATGCATTACTACTGCTACAATAATAATGTTTGGATCACATTGAATTATTACCTTATGCCTGGCTCTAATTTCCATTTCAAGATTTCTTTTATTTTTCACTTCACTAAATCTACAATATTAACATGGCATCAGACACATCTATCAGAAAACAAATTATGACTCTGAGGGGAAGTGTGACAGGACTTTTGGGAGGGGCAGGTTGAATCTCCTTAACCCTGGTCTACAGGTATGTGAGTACCCTGTCAGCTTTACTTTCAACAGCATTTGTATGCCTGATGAGCATCACGCTTGGAAGTTGTCCCAGCTATCACACTGCCTACTCACACTAACTCATTTAGAGTAATTTCTTTGGAGAGCTGACTTCTGAGTTGGCAGATATTTCAAAGGGCTGCTTTGATTCAGTTCTCCCTCTTTAAAATGGTGTTATTTTTGTTTAATCATTCTTGGAGGTAGGAGGCAGAGGCAGGTTTTGCCCCTTGAAGGGTGTGTTGCATGTCTGACAGAGCAATACAAGGGCCCTGGGTTGAGTTGTCCCAGGGCAAGTCAGGTTAATCAAAAAAGAAATTTCCATTGTGGAGGTAAAAGAGGTATTTTTAATCCATCAGGATGCTAGTTATTATTGCTATATTAAATAAGTAATCTCTTCTGACAGGGCTTCAAACAATGTGCCAGGCAGCCCAGACCTTAGTCTTGGTAAAGCTGGATGTATTTCTTTGCATACAAATAAACTTTGTTTCTCTTTTGGTGAAGCTCCTCATATTTTCATCTCAAATCCCTTTTCAGAGGTGCAATTATTTATTTATTTATTGTTTACCTGAAGCAAGCAACAGCTTTGCCAAGAGCCTTCTCCCTCTTGCCTCCACATGAGGAGGATTTGGTCTTCCCCTGCTGAGCCACAGTGAGTTTTCCAGGGGCTTTTCATGGAAGGTGGCACCAGTCCAACCCCAAGGGCATTTCTGAAAATGTGTATTATGTACAACATGAAAGTCACACATTTTTGAGGAATCCAGCCCAACCCAGGTTCCTCTCAGGCTGCTGTTCAGTGATGAACAAAGGTGAAGCTCAGACTTCTCAGCCCCACAGTGAGCAGTTCAGGACCACATACCACTTCCAGTCCTGCTCAGGCTTGAAACTTGGAGCTGAATGCATCATTTGCACATGTCCCGAAACCATAATAGATAAACATCTTCCTGATACTGCATAGCAGAAGCACTACATCAGGGAGGCCTTGAAACCTCTGAAAAAGGTGAAGTGTATTTACTCAGATTTCATGCATAGAAGGTGTCATCCCTTTTGCCTACAAACACATCTCAGCTTGGACTTGCCACTGGATGCAGCGGTATTGCAGCTGCAGGATTGATCTCTCATACCTCTCCTTGCAAATGAGAGATGTTATACTGCTTTTTTTATGCTGCTAAAATTTACAGCCCACATAAACAGAGGACATGACCTTCTGAGAACTCTTACACTTGGACTGGAGTGAGTGCAGATGAAATAAAGGAAGGAATTTTGCTTGTATGGAAACTAATTTTTTGTTCTGGTTTGCTTTTTTATTTATCTACTTATTCCTGCTTTACATTTTCATTCCCTTTCTTTCCTTTTTCATGTGTTTCTCCTCACTCTTCCTTACCACTTTGGTAGCAGTCCCTTTCTGAGAGATTTTCAAGTTAAATTTCATTCCTTAAACACAAACACAAGTGACCATGGATTCCTCCTGGTCTTGATACTACTTGAAGGGTAGGCAGGAGCTGCTCCTTGTGCCTCAGGGTTTCAGCTTCCCTCTGCGTTGCTTAAGCAGGATGTTGGTGAGGAAGAGGAGAACTAGCAACAGCTAATGGTGGTACTGCTGTGGTCACAGCACACAGCTGAAGCTATGTTGAAGTAGGGTTAACTTGGGAATACTTTTAAGCATGTGCTTCAAGCTGTTTCTGGCTGTCATGTTCAATTAATGTAGCTTTATTTATTCTTATTGCTCATTTTGACTACAATATATTCTGATAAACTAATGAAATGACTCGGGCAGACAAAATTATGCCCCTGAATTAAACACAGCTGATCTTCCCACACACACCCACACAAAGTAACTTTCCCACCTTGCCCAGGTCTTGCTGAATATGGGCAGTAGATATCCAAGGGAAAAGAGAAGAGCACACGTCTTGCAACTAAAACCTCTTTCTCTTATGCTCTGGGGAGGGAACTCTAGTGCCACAGATAACTTCCCACTGCACAGCACACTGGTTTCCAGAGACTTGATGGTGACAGTGAGCAAAAAGTTCAGGTACCTAGCATGTAGCTGGTACTCGGTGCAAGAAAAACCTCTTTTCCCTGTAACTCTGTTCCCAATGCCTAGCCCTCTAGCAACAGCAAAGTGCCACAGGTACACTGGGATGTGTGAGCACAAGGAAAAGGACATCCAGAGAAACAATACTAGCTCAGACACACTTTGCTTCAGGGCATATGCAGCCAAATGGGAGCACTGGAGGGGACTGCAGACTGCAGCCTGTCCTAGGGCTTCACCCCTGCCTGCCTATCCTGTGCAGCTCCTAAAACAGCTCCAAGAACAAAATGCTGGTGTTATTTAACCCCCAGCATGGCACTTGAGATGCCAGAGCAACAGATCACTGGTGTAGCCCCCAGGTGTGAAGTTTGGTGAGACCTGTTCTCCTGCCAGCACACCACCCCTGTGCCAGACCAGACACCTCTCCCCCTCTCAGCTGGCAGGCAGCAGGGCACTGCAGTGCAGGCTGCCATCAGCACTTGGGCGCAGCTGAAACCTTTCTTGTTTCAGTTTACACACCTCACACCTCCAGAAATCTACTTGTCTGTTGGTATAGACTGTTATTACAGCTTCAAAACCTCAGACTTCAACTGCTCTGCACCTACTGGCTTCAAAGGGTCACCTGATCTCATGTCAAAACCATGTGAAAGTGCTGAACTTTGTCAGAAAGAAAAAAAAGAAAGAGCATAACCCAAATTTCTAATTCATGAGTGAACAGAGTTTCAACCAAAGTTAATAAATTTTATTGTGAAACTTGAATCAAGTGACTTTTGCATGGGTTCATTCAAAAATATCTGTACAGCACCAATTATTTGTAGCTGTTGTGTAAAGCACATCTTTATACTTTGGATTTATCTGCTGCTGAGTGAAGGGTATGTGAAATAAAAATGTACTATTAAGACTAGATTTTTAAATATCTTCTTAGAAATTTAGCTACTCATCATGGATTTTTGGACAAGTAGGATAAGGCAGAACAACAACAGCAAAAGAGGCAGCTGGCAGCTGCCTGGGGAGGAGCTGCAAAGCTGGGAAGAGCATTAATGAAAGTTGGGGCAAAGAGTGAAGGGACAGACTTTACCAGGAGAAGACATGGGAAGATGAAAATAAAGGATGGTGTTACACAGCCTTTTATCAGAGAAAAGCCCAAACTCTTCTGCATCTAGCACAAAAGACAGGCTGGAAGATTTTCTTTCAGCTCTTCTTATGAAATCAGTGATTCCTTCATTCATTTGAAAGAAAAGAGAGAGAAGGGTAAAGAGTGTAAATGAAATGCTATTCTGTGGAACCTCAGCAGCTTCATTATTCATGGCTTTATACTCTGCTTTCCTTGGAAAACATGGCCAGTGGCTCAATTTTTATTGAAACAATTCTGTTAATGGAGGCCAGCACAAAGAAGGAAATCTCCTGATGGAACCAGAAGCATTTTAGATGATAGCGTCTTCCTTCATTTTGAGTGAGAGGCATTGTAAAGTAGTGGAGGCTTTCTTCTTGCTCAGCTAATACTTGTTGATCCTGCAGTGGAGAGTATCTTGTGCAGCAGTACATCACCAAGGGATACTATTCAGAGACACAACAAAAATATTTTGGGCAAAAAGCAGCAAGGGGCTTATGGTGCTTGCTCTTTTTCCTGGGCTGACTGTGCGCCTCGTTTGTGCCATGCTCAAGCTGTCTGGCAGAGAGGCTGCTGTACATCAAGGAATGAGGGAGGAGAGGGTGAGAAGGCATGATGCTGATGTGGAGACTGCTTTCCGAGTGGCAGAGCTGGAGCCTGGAGGCAGGGAGCAGGACCATGTCCCCGCAGAGAGCTACACTGGTGCCAGCTGGTTACACTGACATGAAAGGAGCCATGCCACTGTGTGCAATTCCCTCTCTTGAGGAGACCCGTGAGATTTTCCTCTTGTGAGAATAGGCAGAAGTTCCACCTCAGCAGGCACAACCCTGTCTGTATGTGTTTCTGAGGCCTTCTGAATCTGTGCCAGATTCTCAGCTGCTTTTCCATGCCGTCACAGCCAGCCTCAGCCAGCAGCTCCATTTTCCCAGGGTGCATCTGCTGTGCTGCAGCCCTGCTAGCCAGATGTTGGCTTTTAGGAGGTGTCCTGGAAAACAGCCATGTTCTGTCTTGCATGCAGCTGAGGGATCAACATGTCTCTCTGCAAGTATGCACAGGGAGTGTGATTTTGCAGGAGATCTGTACCCTGCCAGCTCGCTCTCTGCCAGCAGTGCTGTGCCATGGCCCTCCTCCACTCAGCCTCCAGGGAAAGGCAGGAGACATTGAGAAACTCCCAGGGGATGGGCACAGAAATGCAGACTCCTCTATGGCTTTACGATGGCACTGACCAGCAGGGGCCATAAGTGAGACACAGTGCTGGGCTGTGCGAACAGTCCTACAGGCGGGGTAAAGGCGACCCCCAAATGCCTTGCCGCGATGCACTTGAATTTTGGCAATGGTTTCCTGTATAAACTTGTGTTTTATCTCAGACACAGCCCATAGATAGGAGAGCAAAATGGCAAGTATGTCTAACTCCAAGGAGGTGCACTCCTCAACTGAGACCTCACACAGACAGACCCACACTGACCTGCAGCCCCTGCTCCTCTGCCAGCATGGCTCATGCCACCACAGGTACAGCGTCTGCTGGGCCAGTGCTGAGCATGAGAAATGTTCTTGCATGCATATAATACATCCATGCCACAGGTGTAGAAACCTCCCTCTGCCCTGCTCCCAGTTGCTGCAGAGCAAAAACATACTGTGAACACAGAATCTGGCTCAGAACCTGCCAGAAAATCCAAAGCAGCTCTGTGGGCCCTGTGTCCACACCAGAAGTCACCACCAAGGTGGATGGATTGGTGCTGAGATGCTCTGTCAGTGGTCTCAAGCATATCCAGGCTTGCTGGACTTGAGGTCGTGGGATGCTACCACCTATGCAGCAGCAGAAACCCAGTAGGCTTCCTTTTGGAGGCAGAGGATTTCTTGCTTTCATTTACAGATGCTGTCCTGAACCCTTGATTGTTCAACAGTTAAACCAGGCTCTCCATTCAGCTACAAACACATGCACTCTGCCCCTGCTCCCCTGATCCCCACTTCTTCCCTTAACTAATTTCTTGCAAGTTTAAGTTACTTCTTATCCTCCTGAGCCCATATTTCTCACTCTTTACACTTCCTTACATTGCAGAGGACATAAGGAAAATATTTGTCACCTGTTCTCTGTCTGACTTGCCTGCCTGGCCAACTTTGTCATGGTCTTAGAGTCATAGCATCATAGAATGGTTTGGGTTTGAAAGGACTTTAAAGATCATCTACTTTCAGCCCCCTGCCATGGGCAGTCACCTTCCACTAGATCAGTTTACTCACTTTTCTTACTGTCCTCCCGCACAACCAGCACCCATGGCATTTGGGAAGTGCAGCAACAAGACTCATCTGGAATAACCTGTGAAGTCTTTATATGGTTCAGCTGCTCCAAAAATAGAAGCTTTCTGGAATAAGCCGCTGCCTGAGCTTGATTGGCCATATCCAAGCCCTTCTAACTCATTAGCACTGAGCCGATTATCTGTTTGAAGGCTAAGCATTAGCCACACAAGCCAGCATTCAAACTCACTGATTTCCACATTGAAACATCAAAGCTTTATGGTCTCTAATTGATGAGTGGGAGTTCATAAAGGATGTCAACAGCTACCTTTGTTTTGATGTGAGTCACTATCAATGCTGGCAAGCATAACAAAAGCAAAGGAATGTATTAGGCACCAAATATTGTACTTTTAGTAAAAGACACTAATCACTGGGATTGAGAAGTCACACTGCCTGTGCAGACTGGAGTCCTGGCAATTTGATCACTTCAGTGCTAAGTGCTGTATCTCACATGTCCTACTTGGTCATGCATTTTTGGGGGCAATATTTAGTATTAGAAGTAAGAGAATCATATTGATTTTTCCACTTACCTCCAGATAAGGATAGTAAAGCCATACACATATACTCTGAAGTACCTATGTGATCAGAGGTACCTACCTCTCTCTACAGTGAGCAAACTATGGTGGTTTCCTTGTTACAATAGAAAACCATTCAAGAAACTTACCTCCCTAAAATGTGTTACACAACTGAATATGAGCCCTTTGCTACAGCAGTGTTTTGGTCTATGGCATAACTGGATTGGTGGTCTCTGGAGGGATTCATAAAGCTTATGCCAAGCTCTCAACTGTGTTCAATGTGACTCCAGCCATGCACAGCTGAACTGGCAAAACCCCTGCAGGTACAAGCCCTGGGCCCATTAGATGTCCTGATAACTGGGGGGTTAAATCCGCATAACCACAAACAGCATTTCCTCCAAGTATCTTTTTTTTGCTTTCTCTGTGAGCTGGATTTGCCAGACCCCTATTGACTCCAAAGAAGACTTCTTTGCAAACTCTGCTTAGCATGAATGTTCTTCTTCCAGGGAGTCTGACCCAATTGTCTCCCTCTGAATAGTCAATGCTCATGCAAAAGGACTAATCAGTGATTCTGTGGGTGTTTTCTACTGAGTGTCAAAAGTCTTGAACAGCTGATTGAGTAGGTTCTGCTAGTAATAAATCTTTTCCTCACCAATGGGGACTTTAATAAGTAATAAAGCACTGAAGATAAATCATCTTCAGCCAGAGCATTAATATTTAAGTTAAACTTTTCTTTTAAAAAGGCAATGGAAGTAATCTAGAGGTCTGATTCTTTGAAACTGTTCATTTTTAAAGGAAGAAGAAGTTGCACTCAGAAAAAGAGGTGTTTTGATCAAATCGTAGTCAGCTGTCAGGGGCACTTGGGGACATACAGAAGAGATGATTTTTTTTTACATAAGCTACAAAGATTTGACATGAATGAATGAGTTGATTAAAATCCCTGCGTTCTCTTTGCACACACTAGCACTGAGTTGCCAGTACACTGATAGTAGTTAATCCCCAGTTACATCTATTTTAAAAGTCAATTTTAAACATATGTTCAGTGCTGATATATTTCTCTGTAGGTGGCTTTCTTTTAGCACAGTCTGTAGTTTACAGAATTTCAGCCAATTTCCCTCTGGGATATCAGTTTTCAAGCTTCTTATCTTGGTCGGGAAATTAAAACTCAAACGAACAGGCTGACATTCAGAAACATGTCTGGATCATTTTTAGTATAACACAAGCCCACGTGAAAGCAGGAGCTAGACAAGGAAAAATCAGGTGCAGCTACATCCTACCTAGTTACAAATACCAGGAAAAGAAAATTACTTCTATTCCAAATAAGTGCAAACAAGTCTGTCCTTTGGCTACACAGCAAAAGCCATATTTTTTACAGGTCTGGATCCCTTTGTAGTAGTAAACCTCTTTCTGGACACAGGTAACACCTTCCTGGGAAAAGATAGGCGCTAGCATCCAGCTGGTCTTTGATCGGCCCCTCGCCATCCTCCTTTCTCCCACTGCACCCAATTCTCAGACATTTTGGCATTTGTGTGAGGGTAAGAAGGGGCAGGTCCTGGGCACAGCTCATGTGCAAGGTCTTTTAAGAGGGGTTGGAGTAGGGGACCAACACAGCAGTGTGGGAGTAGATGGAGCTGGCTGAGAGATGGCAAGGAGGTCTTCTCCTGGCATGAATTGCTGAGTTTGCCAAGGCCAGAAAGGGTGGTGATTGCCAAATTGCAGAATGCACTTAGGGGGCTGGAACATATGTGCCCATGAATGGGCAACAAAGTGTTAAAACTGAAAGTACCAAAACCCACGGGGTGTTTCTGGAGAACCACCATCCTCATGGAGTCTCCTGCAGAAAGAGAGCTGCAGACACCACAGAGGAACTAAACATTTTGAGCCTCTGTTTCCTGGCACTTAACCCAGACAGCAATAAGCAGAGCATTAAGCAAATTCTTAAGTTCTAGATATCCTTAAAGATAGTGATATCAAGACCATGATTTTATCTGAGCGTTTCTTAAGCAACCTTTTATCAAGGCAGCTCAGCACCGAGCCCAACTGAGCTGTGAAGTACTGTTACCTAAATTAATCCTACCCCCCATTTTCTATGGGTGTTACGGTTTCTACCACGCCTCTTCATTTTTACACCTTGCCTGTTTGTGTTTTACCCAGCAGGACAGTTTTAGGCTGCTGCCATCTCTCTGATTAGGTTTTCATTCACATTATGTTTTGCCTAAGCAGGAGAAGTGTGATTTAATCTCCCATACATACAAGTAAATTAAATTTAAAGGAGGGAATAAATAAGACATCATTTGCAGATGATAAATCATGAATGATTCATGTTCTCAACTGTGCTCTTCAAGAAAGCCATCACAGAAGCTGTCCCATTGTACTTTCAAGTGAATGTACTCCAAAGCAGTAAACTGCTTTCCCATTAAAACACATTCATTATAAATTGAAGCCTGGTGCATGAATGCTTTTCTTCACTACTATTATTCTCCCTTTAAGAAACAGAAATTATATTTTATACAACCCACACCAAGATACGGATACAAGACTGGATAACTTTTTGCTCTTACTCAGATTACTTTTTTTGTTTTTTTAAAGTTTATTTTAAATTAAGTCAGGTGAGGATAAGGTAGAAATGAAGAAGTAGTGCTGGTAAACCTGATATTTTTGTTGTAAAACTACAGAAACGGGGAAGTACATTTTACTGGATGTGGCCCCAGAGTTGGGTCGGTGTACTTGCCCTGCAAAGGACCTGCCATGTTTGTGATGTTCAGCAAATCCTTCCCTGCTATGGTTTCCTTGACAGCATCTCACTGTCTTGTCTGTTTATTCTGTACATCCCCTGGAGCTGGGGCTCTCTCTCGTCGTTTGTTCGTACATAGCAGGACATTTTAAAGTGCCAATAAGTGCCTTCATTTTTGCTTGAGTTCGGCATTGGATCTCTGCCTGTGAAAGCCTGACGCCAAGGCATAAACTTGCTGCCAAAGATAGGTTTTGCTCATCTCAAAGTTAAGTTCTCCTATCAACCCATCCCTCTGTCTTCAGCAGGAAAAAGAGAAGTATTACTAAAGCTCCTCTAAACCACTTATTTTCTTAGCTCTGCCAACAATTGTGTATGTGACCTTTCCGGGGCTCCTTCCTGGTGTAAAGGGAGGGACATGGATTCTGGTGGGGGAGTTTATCAGGACACAGTAAAGGACCATGTAGATGCTGTATGCACTTTACTTTTATTGTCCCTCCAGGAATCAAGTCAGGGGAGGCAGATCCCAATGAATAGCTGTAGAACCACTTTTACCAATGAAAACGTTATCATTAATGGAATCCAAGCTACTAGTTTGAATGACAGTCACTTATTCAAGCAGTACACTCAATATTTACACACCCCAGGTTGGGGCCCATGTAGGGAGGCACTAGCCACAGCACTTTACTCAGGCATGGGCAATCATCCTGATGTGCCACAGCTTCTGGATGAGTGTTTGAGCAACCCGTCCAGGGCTGCCTGCTTATATCCTGTGTATATATGGTCTTTGCACCTTCATGGCAGTGTCCTGAGTGTGGGGTGGCCTTGGGCACTGTCAGGCAACTCTGGCTGTCCTGAGTTTCTCAGCTCTCAGAGGCTAAGCAGGACCACCAGTGTCCAGTGTGTTCACACCCTCCTGAGCCCACATTTTTTCTCTCCTGGACCTGCTGTTTTCTGGTGACTGTTTCTCCACACGCATCCACAGGTACATACAGGTTCTCCTCATATAAGCTCACACAGAAGAGGTTTATGCTTCAGCACTTCCCCAGTTCATACAGCTGTTCAAAACTCTGAGGACCTCTAAAACAAAGTGACACACACTTTTATTTGAAGAAACACTTCTAATTTTAACTCCTTTTCTAGAAGTAGAACATGTCCTAAGGTGGAATTTATAACATATTCATTATGGTGTCTTTGCTTTACCTCCTCTGGGAAATGAGATTCTGCCTACAACAGAAAGATGGAGAGAAAAGAGGAACTCTTTTGCCATAGGAAACAAAAAAAAGAAATATTATGATTTTTCCAGTCCTTTTGCAAAAAAATATGTAATGAAATTTTATATGCAACAGAGAGTATGTTGGGTATTTGCAAAAAATAGATTATATATACTTTGCTTAGTCAGTTGTAATAAGTGTTGCCAAATGCATTAATATGAGAGTAATTTAAAAAAAAATACATTTTTCATTTAGAGTTTTCATTTAATTTTGATGAATTCAGTTTCTGAGTACCCTGGCAACCAGAACCCTGGAAATGTGTTATCTGACTAAATCAGTGGTATGTGATTATAGTGACAAACTTACCAGTTTATTATCTGTTTGTGATTTTTGACCTTCCCTAGACTGCCTGTGGTCTACTTGCCCTTGTCCACTCTTTCCCCATCTTGGGCTCCTGGGCAGGTCAAGGAGGGCAGGGCTGGAATCTCTGCCCTGTTCTTGCAAGCCTTGGGTTTATTTAGGAAAGTATGAAGGCAACCAACACACATCTTTTCTGAACAACAGGTGGAACTGCAAAGCTCTGGGAAATGAAGGCTACATGCATGGAGCCAGTGCCAGCAACACACACACTCACCATCCATTTGTGCTAGAAAGAGGAGATACCCACACTGTCTTGATGTCACAGTGAGAGACCTCCACAGCACTGCTTAGTCCCCAGGTCTCTGCTTTCCTCCCTGCTTTTTAGTTCCCCTCCACTGGCCCTTCTCAGAAGAGCCTCTGTCCACAGCCATGCAGGGAAACATAAAGGGAGTGGCAAAAAAGAATTTGTATCAGCTATCCTGACTCTTGTGTTTCATCAGAGGCTTGTTATTCCAAAATGAGGAATGACTAGGAGTAGTATCACACAGGAGTGATCGTAAGAAGAATTGAAAGACATGGAAATTCTCATATATGGACATTTTTTATGGTGGTGACTTCACAACGGGCACTTTTTTCCCCCTTTCAGACCTAGTCATGGGGAAAAGAGATACAGCTAACAATAATGGGGAATTTATCAGTATTAGATTAATTTAGGAAATCATCAGTGACTTGAAAGTGTGACTCATAATGATGCCCAGAAACTACTGCCAACAGAAGACCATCATCTTTAAAAACAATTGGGTCAAAAAGATACTTATTTTTGCTGGGCAATTTCCCCCAGGCTTTTCCATCTGAAATTTTGAAGTATAAAACTTTCTACTAAATAATTGAGGAGAAGCACATGTGAAACTATATATGCTTATACAAAAAGAGATAATATGTTACAATTAAAGCAAAAAAAAGGCTACCCAACTTGTCCTAAAAGCTGGAAGAGGACTGTAAATTCAAGTGCTTGTTAAGTGTCAACAAAATAATTCATTAAGATGACAAATTAGCAAAAATTAGTGCATGGGGACACCCAGCTACAGAGGTCTTGGTTTCACAAAACTCTTGCTTACATTTAAGAGATAGAGACTATATAAAGAAAGTATACATAAAGAAAATACAGAAAATGTAAAGGAATTCTGCCAACATCACTCTTAATACTCAGATGTTTATGGGGCTTTCCAGTAGCACCAGGTGTCAGGATGAAGCTATTCATTTGCTTGAACTCAAGCACATGCTTAAGTCCTTGCCAGACAGAGGCCTAAATAGCATCAACTCAATACTGCCTGGAGCTTAAAACCTCTTGCCTATGTGGCACACCTTCCTACACCTCTCTTTCTCCCTTTTCCCTTCTTGTAACCAGTGTTGGCTACACTGAGCCCTGAGTCCAAAAACCCATTGGCTGGCCACAATAAATGGGCTGTGTGGATCACTGGGTCTCTGCAGGTTTTTATTCATCTCCAGAAAGAGCTCTGCAGCCCAACTGCTATTGATAAGTAATCACTGGGCTCACTGATAGATGGGAGGTGAATAGCTTTACAGCTGCTGCAAAGCATTACTGTACATAATATTTCTATAAGCCATTATTTCCTTTTTAATAACTCGCTCAATATTTTATTGCAATGAAAACGTTGACCACTCAGCAATAAAAAAATCTAACTGATTCTTGTTACTAGTGTGGCATAGACTATAAATATTATCTGGTGTCCAGGTGTTTCTAGACAACAAGCAGATTTAGAGATTTGAGCTGGATGAAATACAGTTTCTACCTCTGATTGCATTAGTTTAAAGTCCTGGAAGATGTATTCCAGATGTGCTATACTAATGGGATTATTTCATAAAAGTGCAGACAGATTTTAGGAGCAACACCCTGATTAAGCAGCTTGCAGTCTCCATGAAGCTTTTTAAAAATTTCCATCTGAATTAATGGGTTTTTGGTCTTACATTAATTTCATCCAGTTGTCATAGATCACAAGAGAGTTATCATTTAGTGACAAGTGGCCATTTAATATTTTAGATTTCCAGGTCTCCTTATGCTGATTCAAAGGAAACATGATGAATGCTTTAGGTGGAATCTTGGTACACTCAGTGGGGATTATTTATAAGTTAGCATGTCAAAAGTGCCCAATGCAGTTTGAAACTCACAATTTTCACACACATGTGTACACATATATACAAGAAGTACATTTTTATATATTTGTGATTTTTGTGTGCATGCATTTTTACAACTGTAAAGAACAAGATAATATTAAAGATTCAGAATAAAGTTGAAGAGCATAAAGGCTGACATTTATTGTTTACACTTCATTTTAAAGCCGATGGCTGGATGAGCATGATTTTTCCTTTTAGTTTGTATTTATCCCCAAAGCATATTAAGAGAGTTTGCCTTCATTTCTACTTTGAATGTATCTGGTGCCCTCAAGTGAAACCACTGACTCATGCTCCTTCAAAAGCCCCCTGGTGATCATTAATTCAGGAAACAGACATAAGAGAAAATACTTGGCTTTGCTGCCTTGGAACAAGTTAATATAAAAATCTTCAGCCGTAGGACTGTCTTCCAAGAACTGACTTACATTCTGTCTTTATTGGTTGGCCTGTAACCTGTTGTAGACAGACACCTTTCCCTACATCTACTTTGTTGAATTACGACGAAGCTGCTGTATCTTACACAACACGTCAAACACACCTCAGTGGTGGCTGCTGCAAAGCACTTCTGCAGGGAAGCCAGAGACACCATGTCTTCCAAGGCCTACTTTCCTTTCAAAATCCGAGATTAATCTAAGAAAAAAATTGACAGGAAGTGAAAAATCATAGAATCGTAGAACATGCTGAATTAAAAGAGACCCAT
The DNA here is from genome assembly GCA_013400515.1 of Erpornis zantholeuca. NCBI lineage: Eukaryota > Metazoa > Chordata > Aves > Passeriformes > Timaliidae > Erpornis > Erpornis zantholeuca. Next base: position 160,237 of record VZTN01001433.1, on the reverse strand, counting down.
CAGGATCATTAAGTCCAACCCCAGCCCTATACCTATTGGCACCCCAAGAGTCACATCAGGTGCCTGCGAGCATTGATCAAATGCTTCTTGGCCTCTGACAGACTTGGTGCTGTGACCAAGCTCCCCTGGGGAGCTGTTCCAGTGCCCAACCACTCTCTGGGTGAAAAACCCTTTACTGATATCCAGCCTAAACCTCCCTGACACAGTTTCATACTGTTTCCTTGAGTTCTGTCCCTGGTCACAAGAGTGAAGAGATCAGTACCTGCCCCTCTGCTTCCTTTTCTGAGGATGTTAAAGACCACTATGAGATCTCCCCTCAGTCTCCTCTGCTTCAGGCTCAACAGACCAAGTGACCTCAGCTGCTTCTCATACAGCTTCCCCTCAAGGCCCTTCCCCATCCTCATGGCCTTCCTTTGGAAGTTCTCTAATAGCTTCATGTCCTTTTGATACTGTGGCTTCCAAAAACGCAGGACCCGGGGTGAGGCTGCACCAATGCAGAGCAGAGCTGGGCAATCCCCTCCCTTGACCAGCTGCTAGGGCACACTGCTGACTCATATGGAAGTACAATGAAATTAATTAATTAAATTCCTATTTTTTATACCAGTTGCAATCACATGGTGGTTTAAGAGTTACAGTGGTTCTCACAGTGACCTGTGGTTTTCAGTTTGTCCTGTCCTCCTGTACATGGAAAGAAGAGATTAACAAGGAACAAACACGAATTACCCTTCAAAGTTTTTGTCCATCATTTTCACGAAAGATTTGCTTCAGTGCCAGAATTAGAAGAAGCTTTCCCACATAAATTCTGCATCAACCTCTAATTACTGGTGACAGAAGCACCTTATCCTCTCCTGCTTAGGCTAGTAATATAAAAGTGGCAATTCAAAATTCCGCCATGAAAACTAAAATCCCAGAAAATCCCATCCTATATATCATCACATGAAAGTTTTGTTTTAAAAAAAAAAAGAACAACTTGGATTAAAAAAAAGTTTCAAATTCTTATTTTTTCATATCTTTTTTTTTTTTTTTAAATTGTGTGTATTTGTTGAACTTCAGTACCTAGACAGCTATGCATATATTGGCTGATCCTTCAGGGAGAGCTGGTAGAAAACAGCATTTTATCTCATTATCTTTAATTCAATTAAAAAAAACAGACATCAGGCTTGAATTATCCCTTCTGCCTTTCATTGTGAAGACAAGTGTCTAAAACAGAGATGGGCCATTATATATTCTCTATGAGTAGACCAGAATGCCAAAAAATAACTTGGACAGAGAATCGTCATTGGAAAGCCTTATTTCTTTCAGGCTATGTTTGTTTATTGAATAACAACCCTCTCTGTAGAGTAGCTTGCTGGAATAAAACATATGCATTCCATAAGCCCTAAAACAAGACAAATAAAAATGAACCTCTGTTGGTTGCCAGTGTATAGACAGTATGCAGCAAAGGCCTCCAAATCCTACACCTTAAATATTTAAGACAAAGGATTGCAGAGAATGTAAGTAGATTAACCAGCAGAGTCATGGCAACAATGATAATTTCGAAGTTTTTTATGCATTTACTATTTTTACTCAAATAATATTCTAGTTTTGCTTCCTTTATTCCCCCCCTAGTGACAGAGCCCTGAGAAAATTTAAGGTCTTGTCTTAAAACATAGTATGAGTGGGACTAACATTGCTTGACTTCAGACACTGATAATCAAGATGTGAACAGCTGACCTTCTCAACTCGGCTCCTTCATGCTCCAGTGACAGAAAAAAGCACATTTTAGGGAGCTCTTCATTAGCCCTATTTTAAGCATTTGCTTTAGGGTAGGTGAATCAAACATTCACATGGGTGGCAGTTTTTCACCAGAGGGAACCTAAATGACAAACTCTGATGGAAATGTCTGTACTGGATGCAGTTATTTTTCTCTATTGGCATCTGCTGCTGTGAAAATCACCAGTCTTGGGTAGGGTCCACTTTGGTCTGATGAAGAAGGGACATCTTATCTTTTCGGTCCTGGCCAGGGACCTCAAGCATGGACTCATGACAGAGACACAGCAGGTGTTACTTGATCCATTTTCTGCTAACCAGAAAAATGGTTTGGATGGAGAGAGGATTAGCTAAAATGAGAGGCAGGGGAGGTGGTGAGTGAAGGAGAAACAAGCTGATCGTGTCTACCTTAAGTTTTTCCCTAGAAATTCCAGCTTGTCATGTTTGTCTCCCCCCACTGTAACCATGTTAGGCTACCTTGATTGTTGGAGAAGTGATTAAAAAATAAATAGTGGAACAACTGGAACTATCCATGAAACAGCTGCAATGACAACAGTGGGCTACTTCCCAAGGGCTGCTTGGGAATTGCAGAAGAAAACCTTGCACTGCACTGCCAAACCTAGGAGAACCCTTCTGTGAGACTGAAGCCATGACAGCTCACCCTGGTCATAAAATCACATCCTTCCCTTCACTTACTCTTATTACACTAGTGATATGGATTTGATTATTCTGTCAGCAAATACCATACATCCTTGAAATGGGTGAGTATGACATGTTTGGAAATATGGAGAACCAGTAGGATAAATATAATTCACATAAAGCTAATAAAAACAACAAAAATAATTTACATATTAATCACAGAGTTCTAATCTTCCAGAAGACAGTTGGAAAATTGATCTCTCACAAGTAGAGACTGAGAAAGTAGCTTGAAGAGGGAATTAAGCTTAAAGACAGGACGTGGCATGACTTTCATCACGTGCAGCCTGAATTTAAAAGCTACCAATTCGGCAGGGAGAAATCCATTATCCACAGTGCATCAGCATGCCGAGTACATGGGTGTAAGAAACAAACAGAGCTGAGAGCAGAGGGGTTTGCACACACAGAAACATAGCCAGGTAGGGGTCTGGAGTGGACAGAGAGATGATCAGAAGGGAGCATGGTCAGGCTCTATAACCACATTAACCACTAAAACAAGTAAGTAACCCTGGGCGTTGCCTTTCACTACAGTTAAAAATTCCTGGAGTTCAATGTTCCTTATGTCAGTCCCTAGTGTAAGAAACTAGCCCCTGCATTGCTCAATTAGAATGTTAAAAGAGTCAAACCCGGGCTGATTGTCCCCATTGTTCAGTACTTATCTGCCTAGCCCTTGCTAATTATACTCCCTTTTTCTCTCTCGGATCTTGGGGTGGAGCCCGAGTCCAGAGGAGGCAGGTGTATGCAAATAGAGAGACCCTTGGCACCATGGGATAATTTTTATGGAATAAGAGCCTCTTAGACAATGAGACAATACACAATCAGAAGACCTAAAAGACACCTTAAGTTGAAGAAAAGATAGACGCATCTCCTAATCCTGATTTGGGCTGTCACACTGACCTCAGGAGCTGTACTAGTGTGTGTACCCTGGACTCCAAACTGAGAAGGCAAGCTTTACGTGCATGTCCATGAGGTTAGGATGCTGTCATGTGCTGTACTGCAGCTTAGTAAGAGACCTGCATGCTGTCTTCTCATCTTGTGGGTTGTCAGTGGGAGCTACTGCAGCAGGAACAAGTCTGGTCAGGCCCCCCCTTGCCTAGTTCCTTTAATTAATAAAGAGCTGAATATTAATAAAAACTTTAGCCTTGTTCGTTTCAATGGGGATTCCCTACTTGCTCTGAAGAAATTCACATTGATGCGACAAAGAACTACTTATACCTTGGTAAACATGAGAAATCTCAAATAACCTTAGTGAGACAGACACACACTATGGTCATTTTAAAAATTACTAGACAAATTACAGAGTGAGAAGTTAAAGAGCAGCTCAGAAGTACTAGTTCATCTTGTTCTTGAGCTTAATGGTTATTGTGTTCTGCTCTTAAAACAGTTGTCACCTCAGACACACAGTTCTGGCAGCTGAACATTTTGTTTGTGTATGTGTGTTTGCACATGTGCACCTACACTGGAAAAGAGATGAGCTGAAATTACTAACTTTGCTTCTGGAATTAAGACTCCAGCGAGGCTAATTACAGCATACCATTGCTAGTTAGAAGGTATAACACACAGAAATATAGTTATGTCGTGGGAATGCAGGGTATAACTATTCTATCACCATCTGTTAAACCTGGGAGAGGGCAGTTTCCTTATCTCTTCCACACCCATCTACGCCCAGAGAGATTATCTTTGGGCCATTGAGCCTGGCTGAGAGACTGATAATGTGTTATCATCCCATTGTGAGAGGCTCCACCCAGGGGGAGGAGCCAAGCATTCCTGCCGGGATAAAGCCTGAGATTCGGAGCAGCACCAGGCCCTTTTCTACCAGCACTGGGCTTCCAGGAGAAAACTGCATCTTTTTTCTCTACTGGACCACTGCTTCAACCCAGCCACCATCTGTGATTGCAGGACTGCAGCCACCACCTGACCAGGCTGTTGCCAACAGGGTGTCAGGTCACAGTCTGACTCTGACAGTGTTTTTTGTTTGGATGACTACATTTTATTATTAACTAGTAAAGAACTGTTATTCCTGCTCCCATATCTTTGCCCAAGAGCCCCTTTATTTTCAAAATTATAATAATTTGGAGAGGGAGGGAGGTTTATATTTTCCATTTCAAGGGGAGTTTCCGCCTTCATTGCCCTCACCTGTCTTTCCAAAGAAAGACAAGTTAATACACCAACACAAACTGATATGTTCAGTACATGACTCTGCTGATTAGTTACGCTTTATCGTGGAGAGATTCAGTCTATCAGTAGAATATTAATTGTACCATCATTAAAAAAAAATAAATGAAGTCCTCATTCACAAAAGACTGGAATTTGGCCATGGAATCTGGCCCACACTAATTCTGCTAATGCTAAGAAGTGTCCAGTAATTTGCTTTCTGAAATCTTAACAATTTCATCAGATCCTGCCCTTGAAAACTCATTACTGTAGCATTAGACCATGTGCTCTTAGTAGTTCATGAACCTCACCTGAGCTTTTAGCTGAAGTTTTCCATGTAGGTTTGTGTCTGAAACCACACAGCCTTTTGTTTAATAACATCTGCTGAGAACAGTCTGGCTGTTTTTGAGAGGAGGGGTTAAAACAGGGACCTTTGCTTATTTCAGAGAGGAAGAAGAAAGATTAGGATGACTTTTTTAAAGTAGGTCCATGCCTTGTAGGAGACTGTGAAATTTAGCAAGGTGACACTTCTCCCCCAGACTTAAGCATATGTAATTTTAAAACTCAGGGGCTTTGTGTGGTTACCACTAAAATTTTTTTGTCAGAAGTATGATTCCAAGCTATCACTGAAAAAAAAAGACTTAAATAAAATAAGGCAACAGTCATCCAAGGAAAAATGAGTGTGCCTTTGTTTTCCTTTGTCCGAGCATGCCCTGCACAAACAAGCGCTCTCTGGTAGGAGCAGGCAGTACACCGGGAAGAAAAGAAGACGCTGAGAAGAGGTATACCCTACAACAAATCCAATACCCTTAGCACAAACATGTTGATCTTCTGGTGTAAGCAATGCACAAAGTTAGAAATTGGAACTTTTATTTTGCATTTACTGATATAACCGATTTTTCCTTTAGCCATCTCAGAGACTTGAGATGCCCAGAGAGCTGGCCTTTTCATCTGAAGGCCAACTATTTACAATCACAGCCTATGATACATGCAATACACTTTTTAATTTTTAGCAGACTTTTGAGGCACATCCGCCATTGTCCAAGGTCTAATCATAGTAACAACGAGGCACTTTAAAACCATTTAAAAAGCCAATCCTTATGACTTCTTTCCTGGTATTTCTTTACCTGATCAAATAACAAGGAATGGAAGAAGGCAGTCTGGAAGGCTCACTTTTTAATTATCACACACAGGAGTAGGCTGGGACCCCACACATAATGAAAGTGGGTTTTAGAAGGTCTACAGACATTGACACATACAGATGGAGGTTGGAAAACAACAGGTATTTCTTTTGTTGCCTGCACAATGCTTAAGTAAGTACATGTATTGGCAGAGATCAAAGGGGACTATTACAGATCCGCTTGCTCTGTAATGGGATGTAGTTTATGGGAAGAGGTTTGGTTAAAGATGTCCAGATTTATTCAGGCTTCCTTGTGCTGAAGAATGTCACACTCAGGTTTTCTCCTGCCTCCTTCTGTGGTCTGTAATTTGGACCTGTAATACAAGATAAGCCATGGTACTTCTAGTTACCATATTGAAAATATCTGTTGCTTCGGGCACTGTTGACAGAGATAATGGTGGGGCAGCATGTGCTTTATTTAGTCAAATTAGGTCTGCCTGACATTGCATAAAATCTTGTTGAGACAGTTTATTCAGCATAAGCCAGGTCAGTGACTTTGGCTAAACATGCATAAGGAAGGTAATAGCAGAAAAGAGCAAAGTCCATCAAAACCCAGAGGTTATATCCACAACTGGTTGTTTGTGGATATTTAGAAAAACGTCTGAAAACCGGCTTGGCCAAGGTGATCCCTTCAAGTATCTTTCAGCCTAAGCAGTCAGCCACTTCTTGAGCCAATATGAGGCTCGAAATTGCAGAACCAAAATTTGCAATATTGAACTGCATTTGAGATGTCTAAGAGATCCATGTTCTTCTAAGAAGATGGACACAATTCATCAGGTATGGAAATGTCTACATTACATTACAATTTACTTACTTACTCACATTAGGGTTGGGGCTACCATAGCATTTTACACTGCTGCTAAATTAAGCCCATGAAGTAGATTTTGTTACCACTTAGATCAATTAAAAATACATGTTCAAATACTTTCTTAACTCTATGGTCTGAGTCGGTCAAAAGACCTGAAGGTGGGAAGAATTGTGGCTGACCTTAAGAAATATTTTATCCAAAATATAGACAAATAGTTTGTGCCAATGCTGATGCAGCCTAGAAAGGGATGAGGACTGTCTTTTTGTGCCTGTGGAGCACAAAAAGGGGAGTGTGAGGCTATTTAGCATCAAGGGGCCAGATGGTCCAGCTCTTTAGGTCATGTGATTTCAACACATCTCCAAGGCTAAGCACTGAAAACTGACTTCTCTGTCAGCAAGCTGGCCAGTGAAAGCCAACAATGCCTCTCATCAGGTCTCTGAAACTCCCTGGGGAACAGGGAGGTTGTTCCAAAGGAAGAAAGCTGGATGGTGTTTGTGTTATTGTTTATATATATATAAAGGAAAAAAAGTTCCATAGTGTTTGTGTTGACTCTGTGGGATCTAGTTACTCAGCAGCAGCAGCACTGACTGGTGTTGAGTCTAGAAGAGCTGGTGGTGAGAAGGCAGGAAGATGAATGGACACACTTGACATGTCTCTTGAAAGAGCTGAACTAGAAAGATACTTGAACCCACATCGTACCATAAGCAATCCTGTATATATTTATGCCATTTCTCTGAGCGCTTGGCTCATAAACCAGTGCAGCCCTCAGCCAGGGTCAGCCAAGGCAGGTTCTGTTTCTGGAAATGGGAAAGGCATGCTCTGCTTCTCCAAATACTTCCCTACAGCTGTCACTCATGTTGGATGGAAGGAGCCAACTTGTACCAGGCACCACAGATTTTTTGAATAGTTTTTGTACTATCAACAGCTGGTGGTTTCTGTTCACAGTCAGGCTGCCAGAGCTGGTCTGTTTCAGGTCTATATTTGCCCCAAGTCTGACTCTGGTGGACTCACAAACAGGGAGTTCAGTTTTGCCTACGTGTTTTGAAGTCAAGAGAAACATGTTTCCAAACCACCTGGGAAATGGAGCAAGGAGTCAAACAGCATAATATTCAATGTGCACCACTCTTCCCTGAAAACAACCACCTGGAGGTTCCCCAGGATTGTCTTTGAGCCCTGTCCTGTTTTCAGGACTTGTACTTGGAGCTAGTTTGTTCACATCTGAAAAGCTCAGCAGAATTTGGGTGTTATAAACTTCACCTCAATGTGTAAAACAGAAACAAGACTTAAATGAACTTTCCTCTTCCTTTCCACCCTGGTCTGCAGGTGAAGGTTACTCCCTCCCTGTGATTTTATGTTAGCTTTAGTTGGCAGTAATGACACTGAGCAGACTCAGAGAACAGATGTGGATGGAGTAGCATTGCAGCATACCCTGCATTATAAAACGATAAGATTTTGTATTACAGTCATTTTGTCCATGGGAGAAGTATGGAAAACCTTCCTCCAGCCTCACACAATCATACAACTATGTTACCTTCTCAAGAACAAGACACTTTTCTGTTTTGGGCACCCAGAGACACACATCAAACAGAAAAGGCATGCCCCAGTACAGCCCACATGCTATCACTCTATGGGAAAGCAGCACTGATGTTCAATCCTGCAAAAACAAGAACTATGCTGACATTTCTGAAAAAGATAAAGCACATTTCTGAGTAGTTTTAAACTTGTTTAGTCAGAGACCTGTCTATTTGAAATCTGGTCTTCTCCTTTCAGCTCTGCATGTATTGAACTCTTGCACCTTTAACAAGCCCTTGTAGAGGCAGGAATGAAGCCCATGCCTGCAGCTTGCATGGAATTACACAGCAGAGAGCTGCAGCTTGCTTTGGCTGTATGAGCGCCTTAAAATCTGAGAGGGGAACATGAAGTAAGTCTCAGGCAGCATACACAATTGTTCCAGTCTAAACTGGGGTGATTCATTTCCAGAGAGGAATAGGTTTGATTTAATTTGACAAGGCTCTTTTCAATACCAGTGGCTTTATCTTTTTAAACTTAACAGAATGAGACTGACAATGCTTGAACTAGGGTTTTCTGAGAACATCTGGGCCTTTATTTCTATTGTGCTTCCTTGCCAAACAAGAAGCTTTGTTCTGCAAGTAAATACAGGAGCTGTAGCCAAGGGGGTACCAGGTGGGGAGGGGTCAAGCCTCAGCCCAGCCTTGTGGAGCTGCAGAGAAGCCAGATCTCAGCTCTAGCCAGCCACCCCACATGCCAGGACCATCCAAGGCTGTGGGGGACGATGGGACCTGCAGGACACGGGACCTGCAGGACACAAGTCCTGCTCTTCGCCCCTCAGCTTCCATGGGGCCCTCAGGCAATGCAGACCATGGCCATACTGGGGGCACAGACTCTCAGGTGACCCCTCCTCTCCTGAGTTCTGAGCAGGACTCAGCCACAGGCACATGCTGGGCTTTGGGCCCAGGGACTGGCATGTGTGATATGGTATCAATTACATGTAAGATGTTTCAAGAAAGGCAGTCCCCTGTAGGAAGCTTCTCCCCTAGGGCAGGAACACTTCTGATTCTGTGTCTGTTTGGTTCACACCATGACACCTATGTATTGTACTGGGTGTAAGACTGTGGGACATAATGGTTCCCATCTGCTCCCTGCTCCTGAGCCTAACAGGTTTCTCCCTGACCCACACATCTGAAGAGCAGATGCAGCTACGACAGCATAGCTGATGTGTCCAAGCTCCTCCTCTGAAGATGACAAATGACAACAGATGGATAGAAACATGCAGGCAAGGGGCTTAGGAAGGTGATAAAATGGCTGGTGTCTGCCTACTCTGCTAGCCTTTTTCTGTCTCCCTTTTGCTTGGACAGCTTAGATGGCATTGAATCACTTATTTGTTACTTCACAATTTTCCTGGATATCAGTACCAAAGAATTGACCCATGTCATGCTCTGCCAGGACTTCTGGGGAAGCACACATCTGAAGATGGGACTTTAAGAAATGCAGGTGGGTGCTGCCATTGAGATTTCTAATCCACTCCTGCATAATAAGATGTAGAAAACTATATTTGTTATACCACAAAGACAGTGAGATGATTTCATCTTTGTGACCCCTGGGGGACAGGAATCAGAAGCCCTGCCAGGTAGGGATGCAGTAGAGGCAAGAAGCTACGGCCCCAGATCAGCATCTACCAGGAAGGAGGTGACTGAGGAATTGGAAACGGGATCACTTTCTTTGGTAGCCTAGGATGCCCAAGAATTGAGTTCAGCTGTTACCTTCTCTTGAGAAGAGGTGCAGGAAGCTGCTGGCCCTTCTCCAGCTGACCTAAGCCAGACCCCTGTGCTAGGATGGCAGTTTTAAAAGCAAATAATTCTGATTAAGGACATAGTTATACAAAAAATGTGCAAGATCTGGCAACATTGTGTGCATGTTTCTTATAAAACTCAGATAAAATCCCCAAGACATCATCTGAGAAACCTGTCTGGTACTTCAGAAGAGTGTGTGTGTGTACTTATGGCTGTGGGTCATTCTGCAGAAGCTTCCCTCCTGGCAGCATCCCACCTCGGGGCAGAAGGCAGGGCAGCAGCACTTGCCATGTCCTCTGAGCAAGGCAGTGCTGCAGACAGGCAGCCATCCACCTCCTCATCTGTTGCTAAGGGAACATGGGGAGAGGAGCTATAATTATACCAATAAAGCATGAGAGACAGATAGAGAGAGGGAGATGTGAAATGGGCATTTGTGATGGTTCCCTCTTTAGTTTTATTTCATTTATTGCTTTGTAAATCATCAACAAAAGGCATCCAAAACATTTCATGTGTCGGCAGATGACTGAAATTTAAGAGGGGCCTTTTGACTAGTACTGTCAACTTCTTCCTAAACACAATGGGATGAGCAGAAGTGGTAAACTGCAAAATTTAGCCCAGTCACCAGCACCTTCTCAACTGAAATTCACAGAATTAGAGCACTGAAATAAAAAGGGGGGAAGGCAGGGGAAGCTCATGGAATATGACATTATTTAAGGCTAAGATGCACTTTGGAGAAGGGAAGTCCCCGACTCTGTCAGCTTGTGCAGCTTTGCAATGGGAATGACGCTGTTTCAGCCAGGGGTTTCCTAGGGAGAACAACTCTCAGAATGGCAAAGCAGCCTGGAGATGCTATGGCACTGCCCATCCCTCTGTGACAGTCCACCATTCCGTGAAGGCAGCCCGTCCTGCCCTGGCCATGGGAGCCTGGGACAGTGTCACACCATGGCCCTGGCTCGTGCGCGGGCTTTAGGGGAAAGAGAGCAATTGCATCACAACACAGTGCCTCAGTCTGTTGCCAGGGAATCCAGCACAGCCTTCCACTTCTTTGAATAAACAATTAATTTCCCGATGGTTTTAACCACTATTCAACAGTTTTTACAACAACATGCTTATCTTTTGACCTAAAACACACCCTTTCTAGAAGAATACCAACTGTTACTGTAAGCCTTACACTTCTGAGCCACTTAATGCAAGTTACAGGGAGATGCTTAAACTAGATGCAAACTGAGTGACTCCCATGTGGGTAGGTGCCTGGAATAGCAGGACAGTAGCAGACAGTATACTAAAGGGAGGGGGGGAAAAGGAGGGAGACAGAGGTTAGAAGGTAATTAGGGATATTTAACAATTAGCAGGTTCAATAGAAGCTGCTGACTCAGAAGGCAATTCACCTACAGAGGTGATGGTGTGATCTGCACCTCAGGAGGAATGAGGAAGCACTTGCAGTGTTTTAAAGCCAAGCACAAACCCCTGGCAGTGTTTGTAACTGCAAGGAAGGGAACAGACCACCACAATGCTTATTCCCTGTACCCAGAAGTGGGATAAGAGCCAGTTAATGCCACTCATATGGCCTGAGATTTGCTCCAGCCCCGACTGTGTGCAAGGACAGCCATGAACACCCAGTCTTCTCTGTGCAGCAAAGGGCAATGCTCACAGTCCATCATAATCATTGACTGGCATGCGCTTTTTTGCATACAGTTTTTTCATAAAATTTGTTTGGTTTGGATTGGTAAAATGGATATACTTTATCAGTACCAGTGTGATGCTGCTAGGGAGAGGGCCATGTCAGGGTACAGTTACAGTTTGGAAAAATTAAAAAATAAATACACACACACTCATGTTAATCTGAAGCATCTATTGGATATCTGGCCTGATCAAATCTCAGATCGAACGCACTGCTGCTTTCACCCAAATTGTAGATGGCTGTTCAATGTTGTAGTATGGCAGTGTGTTCAGTATAAGCATATATGTCTGCCATCACTACAGGAAACAAAAAAAGGGCAGCTCTGCTCTAACTCTGCCAAAGCAGGCAGCACTGCAGTGAGGAATATGGCCCTACATGGCCACACACCCCTGGGAGCCAGGGTGCTACCATCCATTTCTCTTACTGTCTTACATGTAGTAGTGCATACACACTGCTTAATTACTGACCTTAATGTAACATGTCAGTACAATGCACTCCTCTCAAATTCCTTTTCACTCACCCGTGCTGAATGCTTGAGGTGAAGCTATTCTAAACAGTTTGCATAATTTCATATGTGCCATTCCCAAGAAACACTATGCATTTTAAACAATATGAAACGGGCCACAGCACTAATGAAGTTAAATGAGGCTGGCAAATGATAGTGAACTGGGCATAATTTAGCAAATATGTCCTGAAAGGACAATATTTATGAAGGCAAAAATCTAGCTGTGTGCTGTGGGGAAGCTTTCTGCAAACAGATGACTGCAGTTCCCAGGATTTCAGCAATCAGTCATGCCTCCCAAAAAAAGATCTTTCCCCCTGGATGATCCCTCTACATTAAAATTTCCCATCTCAACATGCAGGGTATTGAAGACTCCCAGTCAAAACTTATGCAACCTCCACAGGAAACAACACAATTTTTAGCCTCATTTGTAATTTCTGAGACAGAACAGTTCACATCCATTCAAGTGTGTGACACATAAAATCACCTCTTTTCTCTGGCAAGTCCTGCTTCTCTCCCCCTTGTCCCCAACCTCCATGTTTTTTTACAGACCACTAGTTTCTCAAAGCCCTTAATTTTGGTAGGGAGTCCAGATCACACCTTAATACTTGCCAGTTGGAATTTTTCACACCAATTTGACTTTTCAACCTGTTGCTGCTCAAAGTAAGACAAGCAGCCCATGGCTGAACAAATGAAAATCCAGTCTGGAGCCAGACCAAGTTCTGGGTGAGACAGTTTTTGCTGGCAGCTGGAGAGAACTTTCACTGTGGTGGTTTTGTGAGCAGGGGCCTGTGCCATTCTGCACACCCCTGGTTCAGCAAGGGGGGCAGTGGGGATCATTGCTCTCAAGGAAAGCCCATGGGAGGCTGTCAAAGAGATTATTTAACTTGACAGAAGACAAACACAGAAGAGCTATTGGGTGTTTCTCATACTTTCACATGCAAACCTTGTGAACAGGCTTAATTTAAATGCAGTAGGGGGAACAATGGAGTTGCAAGCTGCCTAACGAGATGTCTGTGTACTCCAGGGTTCAGGCCTGGCCTAGAAATCCTGGAACAGCTGGAATAGGACTCCAAGCAAAGAAGACTCTGTCAGGGTGCCAAGGCATGGTTAAATGCCAGGAGCAATGACAACGTAAGTGCCATACTGATCCAGGCATGAGGAAGACTGATGTAGAGGGAGACTAAGGTGAGGACATCCCTCCCTGCCACCCTAGAGAAAGGTGTTTGTTCAGGAATGGAGAACCCAACAAAGGAAAAAAATACAAAAGTTTTTAGTTTTTTTATCTAGACCTTAAGACTTCTTGTGCCTGCTAGAGCAGCTGGGTTTATTTGCTTTACTCCTCACACTCTCTGGGACTGATTATCGGAGGCATCATTCACCACTGAAACAAGGCATGATAAACCTTGAGTGCCCTCTTGGTTGCTGATGGAAGGTGTGTTTATTGTATCTTTCAGCTTAGATCAGTTCTGGAAATAGAGGGGAAAACTCCCATGTTTTCCAGTGTAGCTGAAATTTACAGCTACATCTGAAGCCCACTGGAAATAATAACTTTCCCTCAATCTCACAGTTTTTCTAAAATAAATGGCCAAGAGTAGTATCTCAAAGGCTCCTATTTTCTCAGCAAGTATTTCCATTATCCATCTTTCCAGTCACAAATACAATAAAACATACTAAATGAAGACTTGTTTTAAGGATCCTAAGCCACTTTGAGCAATGTAAGACTAACATCAATTGAGAAAAGTCAGAGGAGAACAGATCAGTGATGTACAATTCTCTCAGAGCTAAGAAGCATGCCTGCCTGAAGTGGAAGTGAACATTGTTCAGGATGGCCCTTTCCTGCAAAAGTTTTTCCAGTTGCAGTCATTAAACAAAGGAAGACATTCTAGATTTTATTTCCTTGGGAGAGAAGCAGAAGTTGTGATTGCATTTGTTCATTTACTGGTCCAGAAAATATTGATGGAAGTGATATGGAAACCCAGACAGATACAGATGGAGATCAGAAGCACAGCTGGATACCTGACATAAACAAATGCCTCTGAACAGTGCAATTCCTGTTCTTTTGAGTCAATACTCTGAGGAAAAGGACACCTGAACAGTGACAAAGGAAAGAAACATTTCTAACACCTCTGGAACATCCCTCCCTAACTTCTCTTTCATATCCCACTGATCAAGGCCTCTGAACTAGTAAATCACCCTGTGCCAACTTAAAGATTTTCCTGCTCAGGAAATTGTTGTGCCTCTGTTCGGTCAGGTAGATCAACACAGTTATTTTAAAAGTCAGCTTAACATGATGGTTAGACTTTCCAGACTGTTAGAACTGTTCATCATTCCATCAGTTTGTGTTTCCAGTTACAGGTAATCAACAGATACAGCACACCAATAAAGAGCTAAGCAGAATTGACCCTGTCACAGGAAAACAGAAAGATGCTTATCCATAGTGATTTCCTTCACAAAGTTATTTGTTCCTTGCTTTTAGGTTATTTTAAGCATTTGTTCTTATAGTGCATAACAGCTGCATTGAGTTTTAAAATCACCTGCAGTACAGAGGAGATGAAGAGAAGGGGCTGCACCTATATACCTGCCTTTCACTGCACTGAATATAGCTCCACTAATCTTCTGTGTGACACTGTGTTCTGCCAGAGATGGCTTACTCAGGATCCATCCGCCTCCCCAGACGTGTTGACTCCAAAGGGTGAGCCCCCATGGTAGGGAGGTGGCTCTTGAGCAGTAGTGAACCCTGCCACAGAGTGTGCAAGTGCATCTCTGTGATACACACCCATGGGCAAGAGCTACTAATTATTCCTGGGCCTCAAAGACTCAGGATGTAAGCATGACTAACCCTCTGCATCCACCCACTTCCTCCCCCTGCCGTACATTCATTCTAGAGGTCTGGCTGTTAACAGCTGTACTTGATACTTGCTAAATTACCACAATCCAAAGATAAACACCTGCTTGCGTACCACGACGCACGTGTTGGAGACCTGTGGATGGAGAGGGCAGAGTTTACTGGGTGCTTTAGTGCATCACAGCCTCTATTTTGAGGCAGGGAGATCCAGAATCTCCAGATTCCCCAAGCTGGTCAATGCTGTTCATATTCCAGACAGAGACACACTCAGATGGCAACAGTATGAAAAATATCAGGACACACTCTGGGTATATACTGCATATTTACAAGCTGTACTAGTGATTGTTTATATATACACACAATACGCACCCGGTTATTCACAGAGTGCTCTGTGATTTGAAAACAAATCTAATTAATGGAAAAAAGCATCATTTTCAGCTCAGACAGAAAGAAAGTGAATGACTTCTCGTAAGGAAAATGAAACATTATGAAACTCCTTAGATATGGATTTATGCCAGGCCAAAGGCCATCAGCAATTGAGGTAACTCCCTTTGAGGTGTCTCCTCATTGTTTTGCTGTGTTTACCTTCTGGTTTGCAGAAAAACTCCATGCCAATATAGCAGTATGCACATGAAATGTTGGTCAAAATTTGTGGAGGAAACCAGAGAAAGGAACTTACATTAGAAAAAAAACAGTTTTCCATCATAAAGCTGGAACATCTGCCATAACTAGAGGGACAAAGAAAGTCCAATAAAAAAGCAGGAACTTCTCCTGTGGTGGTTCTGGACCTGGGAGTTAATCATTGCACTTCCAAAATTGGATGGGAAGTACCATCATTTCCAGTAATTTCCAAATTACTATAATTTTGTATGCTTCAGGAGGAGGCAGGTTTTCATGCATTACTTAACCTGGGCTGCAGGAGGCTGAGCAGGAGTGCTTCTTGGCATTGAAGGCTTGGGTCAGAATGTCATCATGGAAATACTGCTCAGACAATATTGTTATCAAATCATACACTCAATAAGAAGTATTTTCTTTTTTTAATGAAGAATGAAGAAAACACAAAAAAAGGCAAATCTTATCAACGATGACTAGTGGCTTTAAAACAAGTATATATGTGGATGTGTGAGTGTACCTTCAAAATATATACACATATAAATCTCTATGTATCCACCAAGTATATCTCGCATATCTGGAGGAGCTAGATAGCACTAGACAAATGCTAAACAAAGGCAGATAGTCTTTTTGGAGAGAGAGTGTCCAGTCATATTCATGTGTGTAGAGAAGCTGACAAACCCCATAAGAAAAACAAGGAATAGTATCTGCCATGAGTTTCGTCAGGTTTTCCAGCCTCTGCCATGCTCGCTGCCTACAGGGCTGGAGAGTGGAGCTGTAGCAGAATGGGTGTAACACTGCACTGCTGCAGAGAGCCAGGGCAATGGGTTCAGGCATTCAAAACCCACAGCAGGATCAGAGAGCTCTCTAAACCCTCCTTTCTAACTAGTTCAGAAGAGAAAAAAAAAAAAAATCAACCCCTCCACAGGTCAGTTAGTGCCAAACTTCTACCTTTCCCCAGATACATTAAAGAAATAAATTTCTACAAGGGGATTTAACTGAATTTCCTCTCTCAGCCTTCCTGATGGTGATTTGGCCCCACAAGCTTTTCCTAGAGATGATGTAGATGAGTGACTTGTAGATGAGTGGGAACTAGGGGAATCCTGGTTCCAAGTTTAGCTATTGACTCAGTATCAGACCGTAGAGGACTCACTTGACCTTCACAAGACAGAACTCAGCCTAGGTAGACAATAGAAAGAAAACCACAAAACTCTGCTCTTTGCTGAAAACCTGGAAACCTGCTTTTCTGGATGAAGAATAGCTATATAATTCTGTTACAGTATAGTTCATCAGATGCATCAGACTGCTATCACACTAAATCCTGTATGAATTTAATATTTTAGGAGGGTCTCTCTTGTTCTGTGGTCACTAGATGTAAGCGGGTTCATTTGTTTACAGTGGGAAAATTGTGCTAATTACAAATTAAAACCTTCCTGCTCCTAACAGTATTATCTCACTTTCCTATTTGGGCATTTCTAACACAAGGTGCATCTTTTGCTCATCTTCATGATTACACGAAAATAAGAAAAAGGAAAAAAATAACCACTACAACTAAGTAGTTCACATTATAATGGCTGCATAATTGCATTTAAATGCAATACACTTCTGCTGATTAGCTTGCATGCAAGGGAAACAAGAGGGTAAACAAACATTTAACAAGGGAATTTATTTTGCTCTGCTGTAATTGGTGTTCATCAGAACTATTGTGGTGGAGGTATACGGCAGCTAAATTGCTTTTGATTTTATTGAAGAAAACATAGGGAAATGTAATTCATTTCTGTACAAGACCCTCTAAAGATAGCAAAGTCTGAGAGTTTCCATCAAGAGTCAAGTGGATTCAAACACATTTTGGCATTCCAGCAGCCCCCTCCCACATTTAAGCTGCTATTCCCATGCGCCTGTTACTAAATATAGCAGCAGCTCTTCAGATTGACAGGAGAGTTCCTGATCCAGGCTCCCGGGCTTTGCTCCATACACTCCTAATATGGTAGAGTGCTGCAGCCAAGCAAATGCTTGGGAAGGACTCAAGAGGGTAAACTGAGACCACAGGATCATCCCTCCCCATGCCATGGGAAACTGAGCGGCAGCAGGCACAGAGAAGCTGTGGCTTAACCTTTTGGTGTCTTGGCTCCAGATCAGCTGTCAGCGAAGCCAAATGACTTCCCACGAAAGGGCACGGCTGTGCAGTAACGAGTGACACCAGCCTGCAGTTGACACCAGCACTGAGAATTCCCACTTGGCCCCTCCATCTCTCACAGCAGCCAGCCAGGTTACAGAAACATCTGGCTAGGGCAAGAAGGGACAAAATGCAGACAATGTTCGTTGTGAATATGTTTTAGGCTCATAAATGGACATGTAAAGCAACATGGGGCTCATTTTAGTCACCCTTCCCACACTAGTTTTATGATCAAGATAAAGCTCATACACAGTGCTGTCATATGAGCCATTTCTGCAGGGCACTGTGCTGTGGAGGCCATGGAAATAGAGCCCAAGAGATTATTAAAGACAGCAATAGTTGATTTTGTCTATAACTATTTGCTAATTTAAAAACCTTTCCTGCATGATTATATGACTTTCACAGGAGTGTCTGAAAACACAGATCCTGAAAATCGACCAGCAGAGCTACATGGAAGAAAATTGCCACCCTGCAGAATGCCAGCAGGTTTGCAGGAAAAGAAGCTACAAATATGGTACAGGCCTTTTTCTGTCCCTCAACCTCACAATGACTATTTTTGCTCCAAAGTCTCAAGCATCTCTTTTATCAAACATCTCTGCACATTTCACCATCATTCGGTAACACCAGGATGCTCTGAGAATACACCTTTTGGGGCCTTGAGCTGCAGACTGAGGTTTTCCAAACCATAAAAGCACCCTCTGGGCATGCAAGAGAAGTGTTCATTTAGACACCTCCAGCTCTTTGGAGGTTTATAAGGAGATATACATTATAAATCAGTACTGCACAAAGGCCAGATGAAACAGAATTCATTGTGGAAAAGGCATGGTGAAGGGAACTTTAAAGCAGCAACAAAGTGTAACCAGTGTAACCAGCACAAAAGTGGGGAGGAGAAGAAGGAAAAACTTTGACACAAAATTTACTCTTTAGAATTGTATAATTTATAGTTCATTGCAGCCATTCTTAAAAGGTTGTGAAAACCGCTCCTTGCTTTTTACTGGCGGGAGGGAGAGGAAACAATGCACAGAAGATCAAATAATTTATTAAGATTGCAAGGTAGGACATAAACATCCCAAATTCTAAAATCCTAAGATAAAGGACATCTCTAGCAGGGTCTAATGATCAGGGAAGCGTTTACATATTGAAAACATTTCTTTGTGGCTGCTGTGGGTGGATAAGCTCCTGTAACCCTGGTAGGTAAAGGCAGATGGAAAATCCCTGTAGGAATTTCTGGCAATATGTTAAAGCTCCACTGAAGCTTATAGGAGAGTTTTCATCTTTTTTTTTTTTTCCTGTGTTTCATTTCCACTATCAGTGATGCATGAAGGAAGCTAAAACTGCAAATAAATAGAGGTTCCTGTCACTCAGGTTCCCTCAGCACTGAAAGTGACAACTACATAATATTTATAGTCAGAACAAGCCAGTAGCTGCTGTGTGTTTCTAGCACTATAAATTGAATAGATTGTCCTACACCACCTTGTTAAGCCTCAATGCAGCAAACTCCTCCTTATACATTGATCTAACCTGCCAGCTAGTGTTCATCAAAAACAGATCAAAAGTGTGATCTAAAATACCTGTCTTCATAAGGTAAACAGTAGTGGGCGACCAGAAAAAAGGTACAGATTGGAGGTGTTCCTCTGAAATGAAATACTCTACCAGTGGCTCTTGAAAATGCTCATTGAGGGAAGATAATCATCTCATGTTCTTCAATATACTTTAGGTATGCATTTAGGCAATTCAGAGCTAGAGACTGTGAACTTCCTCTCATACTGGATGTATTTGTTAATCACCATCTCAGCTGACTTGTGCTGTACATGATTAATCTTTTGATTCAAATGCCTATTTGCTCAGGAAAACCTTAATTTTGTATATCTATCAAAATCATACATAATTTCATCTAAAAAAACAGTTTGTTGGTTTTTGAATGTTTATCTTCTTCAGATAAGACCTCCACAAACACAAACATCAATTCAACCTGTTTTGGAAAGTTTAAGCAGAAACTCTGAGTTTCCAAGCATTGCTTTTGATCCTTTCTTCCCCAAAACAAAAGATAAGCAATTATATATTTAAAAAAAAAAAAAAAAAAGTGGGAAGGAGGGCAGGACCAAAAAATACTCAAACCTAAACAAACAAAAATGAGGAAATGAGGTGGTGGTGGAAAATCCAAGCTTTCTGCAGAAAAGTAGAAAGTCTGCTTTCCATGTCCCAGACTTAGGATGGTAAGCACTTCAAATTGTTACTGGGAGCTGCCCATATGCAATAACAAAGTTGATGAGGTAGACTAGGTAGAACAGATTCCAGATATAAATAAATGAGGTATTGCTGATGCCCTCATCATGGCCAGGCAATCCATAGATTCTCTCCTAAAGGAAGCCTCACCAGACTTGTCACAGGCAGCTGCCAGGGCAGCACCTTGCAATACTCCAATCTGAAAATGAGACCAAGAAAAATCAGGTTCTTCCTGTTACTTGAGGTGTTGTGTAGGAAGATACTGCCTGGAAAGTTCATTAGCTGGGAATCAAAAAATCCAGCAGATTCTGGGAAGTACTGAAAAATGGTCAAACTCATTGGCAAAGGTTGTCACAGTTGGGCTGTGGCAGTGCAGTCACATTTTGCCACTGCGTCTTGCGTTGCTAGTCTCACCCAACTCCTCGCACCTTGCACCTCACACCTCCTCTTGCCAGGTTGTCTGCCAGCTGATTCTCATCCAGACATCTGTCTTGGCCAGGTTCAGGGAAAAAAGGGAAAATATACCATCTGGATCTGCTTAAAAAAAGTCACGGAGCAGAATGTCACCAGTATACTGATGGCACAGCAGCCAAATCACAGCTGCCATGTGAGCACGCAGCAGGAGCTGTGACAGAGCGGGTCTGGTGGGACACGACTCTAAGTTTACTGACAAGGGAAAAGCTGAGCTAATGATCAATTCTTGCCAGATCCTGTCAGTAGAGGAATTGTGACTCTCTGATCAGCTCCACGCGAAGTTGTTGGCAGATGAAGCAAAGTTAGAAATGACATTTTGACTTAATCTATCATTTGTAGCAAGAAGACCTGCTCAGAGACCAGTAACACCTCTAAGTCTTCAATGTGATTGGTGGAGGACAGAAGCAGCAGCTGAGCCCTGAGCAGTGCTCTGGTTTCACACTCTCAGCCAGGAAGCCTTGTGCTGAGGCAAGAGAGCAGTTAGAGACTGATCAAGACATTTAAGGTGAGGTCAAGAGAGGGGTTGCTTAAGCACACTTCTGTATACATCTGCAGTTCTCACAGCAGATCAAGGTGTTCACAGTTATCTCTTTCTCTTTAATGTACTCACCTACAGCCCCCCAGTTCCCCTCACAGCTCCATATTCAACATAAAGCAGACCTTGGCACCAGTGTAGGCAGAGAAGCGCACGGCTTGGTACAACCTAAGCAACTGATGTTTTACCCACCTTCCCAAGCTCTTCAGCTTGCTACAGCAAGGTTGAGTTGGGAAGCTGTCCACGAGGCCATTGCAAGAAAGATGAACACTGGGCTGTTACTAGTGAAACTGATGAATATTTTGACCTTTTAATTCCATTTCATCTCTACATCTGAGACATAAAAGGCATCCTGCAGAGGAGTCGCCGGTGGAGAGAAGAATTGAATACACAAACTCCTACATTAGTGCATTTGGATGTACTGGCTGGCTTTTTCCACACCAGAGACATGCTGTCCTTGAAAATTACAGTGATTCATCTCACTTCAATCTACACTAAGACATTTTAAACCCACTCATTTGCCCTGCATCATACAGACACTTGCAATCACATTATTATTCTTCAAAACACCGAGTGCTCCTTGCTTCCTACTGGCCTCCTGGCTTACCTCCTAGAAATTTTATGTTCTTTAATATTAGGTGAACAGTGTATTTGGTCCACTTCTCTTTTAAATCCTGAACCTTCAATTACAACAATATAATCTAAATAAAAAAAGATTTGTATGGACTTTCTTACAATGACACAGAAAGTACACCTTGGTTAGTGTTGGATGTAAGAGAGGGTCCTGCCACATGGCTGTGGAGCTTGGCAGATAGCTTTTATACATCAGAGACTTACAGAGAGTGTAAGGGCAAATGAGCCACATTAGCTATAAAGCCATCTGTGGTTCCAAAACAAGAAGGACCATTATTGAACTGTATAATCTCCCAGGGATTTATATTTAGGATGCCTTAGTTCCTCAGTTATTCCGAGTCTGGAAGATTTTCAATTTTTTAAAAAAAGGCTTCTTCTACCCCTTCATATGACCTGAGACTTCTTACAACCATAAACCCCATATCAATACTGGGATAAAAGTCTATCTATAAGGCAGGATATTGTGATCCTCATCCTCTCAGCTCTGTGCTATCTAGAGAACCATGGAGCACAAAGAAGGCCATGGAACTTGCCCAGAGTGGTGGGCAAGCTCTTTCTGTGGTAGCCCTTACAGGGCACAAGGCACATCTGGACATGTGTGATGAGACCCCACACCAGTGCTGGCAATGCAGTGGACAGGGGTGGGTGCTTGGAGGGTCACTGGGAAGGTGGCATTAAGGCCCTCCAGTAAGAGCCAGGCTTTCTGCTCTCACAATGAAAACGTTTCACACTAGGCAGAGATGATATCTTGTTCTCTCCATAGCTGCCTCCCAAGATTTGCCTTCCTGAAATATAAAGGTTGAGCATACTTTTTAACAAAGAGGACAATTACACCAACTAAAGGAAATGCACATGCTGCCAGATGGCTCAAATATTGTGCAAACCAAGAGCAAACCTTATCAATGCATTATTTATGATCTGCAGACTAACGAGAGGTTGCTCAGTCCAGCCAGTGAAAGTCATGAAGAATCCAGTTAGAGTCCTGAAAAGATGAGTTCAGGTAGAGATTCATGACACAGCAAGAAAGGAGAAAGGAAATAGCATAGTGGCTAAGGAAGGTTTAAGGCTACAGGTTTAGTTATGTGATGGCCGAGAGAGGAAAGGAAGTGCTTTAACCAGTTCTCAGCACTGTTCCAAGAGAGGTTTTACTTCCTTCCCACAAACTATTTGGACCAAAATGAACTTTCTATTAACTACAACATCTTTTTCTCCTTCCACTCTCAGATCCTTGAAGTTCATTGACAGCCATGAATGTCACTTTGATTATACCTCTATTTCTGAGCGATGCCTACCCTTGAATATGTGTGTTCTAGTGACTTTAGCTGCCCCACCACGTCTCTGCCCTCCCTGTAGTATCTGGTTTCACATCATGCACAAGCAGGTCAGGTTCCTCTGTTTTGTTTCCAAGGTGCCCGGTGTTTATATGTGCAAACATTTCCGTTGGTTCTTTGTGATCAGCACTGAACTTGGGCAACAAAAACTCAGCTGACATGGAAAACTGTTAATTGAGTTTACAAGTATGAGATGTGACTGATGAGAATAGATAATCCTGCAAGAAAAGTTGCCAGTTTGTCTTGTTACCATCTTAGGGATAAGTAGTTTGCTACACTTACAGCTGGCGGCTGGCAGTCTCGCTTCTGGAATTCACAAATGTAGAGAAATCCAATATATTTACTGCAAGGCTCAGCTGGGGGAGGTCAGGCTGACAAGCACAAAACCTTATATCTGATGACTCCAATTTCAGGCTTCAGGGCCATGAACGGAGTAGTCTAGGGAGTGGTATTTAAAGTACACATGTGAGGAACTGACCTGTGAGTGCATGTCTGTGATCAGTGCTTCACTCTGTTACGACTTACAAACTTTCAGAGGCTGAAGTCTGCCAATTTACACTTAGCTAAACAGAAATGGCAGCCTAAGCAGGTCCAGCCTGGTCTGTCTTTATAAATAGCAACGAATGAAACCTTTCTCCCTTTTGTATTCTATCAGTAGTAAAACTCTACAATCATCACGCAATTCTTTATGCACGTGCTCATTTTACAGCTGTATGAGGTTTTTATGAGAGGGCTCAGGGACACCTACACCTTGATCCAGGGTAGGGAAAGCATGACACCAAGCAGTGCACATTTTCCTTCCCGTGCCTGCCAACAGGCTTCAGTTCTGTAATAGAAAAACCTGGCATGGAGACCAGGAAGCAACAACCTGACCTGCTCAGCCTTTCACCCTCTGGACTCCAGCCCAAACTGGAAGATATTCATTACTCAGCTGGGGCAAGTCCCCTTCCCCCACACCCACTGTGCCATCCGTTCAAAGCCTTCCTGGTGGCGAAGCCTATCACCGAAGTGACTTATAATGTTATTTTGTGACAAAAAGCAGCAGATCAAGTTTGTTTCACTCACAGATTTTGAAACACACTGTCTTCAAATGGGTCCTGCTTTTTTATTAAAAGGAGTGCAGAATTGTATGCTTTTTGCTCTAAGAACTCCTTTCTGCATTCCTGTGGTTAGAGGGAACACAGGTAGCAGCTGTTATGTATGACTGAAATGATGCACTGTTATTTGTATAAGGAGCTGGGGCTCAGGGAATTTACTTACTGTTTGTTTGAGGACAGCAAAGGTGATTTAAAATTGTTCCCCTTTTGTAATCAAGCCAGTCACCTTTGACATCAAAAAATTATAACAGGAGCTTACTGCAAAAGTTTGGATTTGCATACATACATTACTTAAATCCAATCCCAGTGAAAACCTGTCATCTTGGTACGTTACACATGAACTTAAAGACTTAACCAGTTTGCCTCAGTCCCATAAGCAAACAGTTCCTCCCCCTCAGCAGGTTTAATATGTTCTTTACAACCAAGATATCCAAGGGCTCCTCCAGTGAAGCCCACCGGGGCTGGCCCAGGCAGGGAAGCAAGGATGCTCTTCCTGGCTGAGAGGCTGGAAAGGCAGCCCAGCACTGGGAGCTCTGCAAATGGCTCTCTGATTTCCTCTGAAAAGCTAAGGGCTGTTCCTCAAATCCGGTATCAAACACATGCAAAGCCTTAGGCAAACAGCACTCGAAGGGCAATTACGTACACAGCTGAGGGCTGCCTCGGAGAGGAGCCGCCTGTAAACCCGGGTGACTCCACTCCCTCTTGGCACAGGCAAACGCACAGGAAACCAGAACCACGCCGTGCTCCTGCTGGGCTGTTGGAAAAAGCAAAGAAACCACTGTCCTTGGCAGCGCTGGGGAAACCTAGAAATGTGCCCCCCGGGGACTCATAGCTGACAACAACAAAAACCCTCCCGTCACCTGGAGAGCATTGCTGCACTGCGCTGGTGGTAGTGCAGCAGAGGAAAGAAAAGAGTTGGAAGAGGAAAAAAAGCAGTGGCTGGAAAGATCTTTCTAACAACGAAAGACAAGGACAAATGTTTTTCTTACTTATGGCAAGCTTTTTTGTGTGAAATTTAGTTTTCAGACTTTTTAAAGTCCCCTCCAAAAGTAAACCTTATAATAGCTGTTGATATATATAAAAAATTATAAATATATAAAATTTTGGCTTATGCTCCTAGACCTATATGACTTTCATCACAACTAACTTTTACTTCAGAAGGAGAGTAAATAATACAACTGACATTTATTAGAGAGTGCCAGTATTAGAGAGTGACTTTAATAAAAGTGACTTTGACATAAGCTAAAGGCATTGGTATAAGTACCAGTGATGCAACTGAATGAAAAATAAAGCAGTTTCTGGTTTTTGCTTATATTATTCTTCTCCCTGAAAAGAACTTGTATGAATTCAGAGCTCTTCTATACCAAGATATAGACATGATATTTATCAGATGCAATAATCATTTCTTCTTACCATAAGTAAAAATCCCAAGACAACTAAGGCTCTAAGAACATTATTTTTAACCTGTGTTTTAATAGATGAATTATTGTAAGTACATGGCAGCCAGAATAAAAAAAAATATTGAGTAATTTGATGAAGATTTTCTCAGGAAGTGACAGGCAGAGTAGAAAAACTGTAGTGCAGGAGGCATCTTCTAGATAGAAAAAGGTCAAACTTAAATTAAAACCCAGTTAAACATAAACCAGAGTCCAGGATCAAATAGCAGTAGAAAAAGGAGAGCATTGGTCTAGAAGGTTTTAACCATATTTTAGCCAGGCCAAGATGATGTGACGGTAAAAATGCAGTGACTCATTCAGGAGATGGGTAACTGTGATAACTGTGGATATGAGATAATATAAAACCAGGAATGGCCAAAGAAGCATAATGATATTCAAATATCCTTGAGAGTCTCACACAACCAGCTGGAACACACTGGTCACACCTTAGGCCAGGACATCTGATGGGTTCCCACCAACCACTCAGTCCCCAAGCTCCTCAAGCCAGTGAGTCACACAGGTCTTTGGGGAAGGAGGATAGGGACACACGTGTACAAAAAGGCATCAGGATGCCTTTCTCTGGGTGGAAAAAAAACATAGTTCTCTTTACCATGAGCAAAGCAGATTTAAAACAATTTAAGAGAAAATCACAGTTATAAAACAAAAAAGAACTCATCTGTTCCTCTATATAGCCTGGGTTAATATGACTGTGGACAGACGTCTGGGAATCTTTTTAGTAGAAATACTTTCTAAGATGTCAAAACAGAATAGCCCAAAATGGCAAGTGTTTGGTGGGTTTTTTGTTTTGTTTTGTTTTATCCAAAGTGCTCCACTTAAAATGAAAATGGTTTGAAAGAAAATCTGCAATTCCACCACTCAGCCTTTCAATTCTTGTCAGATTTCTCACACACAACACAACGACTTTTTGTTGTTCCTGTTCAGTAATTTTGGCTAACAAGGGTAGGCTCTAAAGCAAAGCAAGCTCAGGCCAATCTACCTGTAGACAGCACAATCACGTCTTCAGTGGTCTCAGCCTTGACATGGATTTTCAGGCTTAACTACTCACTTCAGCATTTATTTCACTCAGCCTTTAGCAAGGTGCAGTTTTTAGCTGGTGTAGTGCTTACTTTCCAAGGCATGTAGTTGTAAAAGCCTAAGTATATCTGAGCTGGTAGTTTGTGCCCCCTAGAAACTGAATAACTCTTTTTGTGGCAGCACACAAATCACTTCAGTAATATTCAAAACAACAAAAAAATTGGCAGGAAATTCATGCTTGTGTTTCTCTCATCACTGATCCTCAGCATCCAAACTGGCCTCCCACTCATTTCTTTTAACGACTATTTCTACTTTGTTGCAGGCTAGTGCATTTAAGGACTGCTCATCATGGCCCACCTATGTCCCTCCTTTCCTTCTCCTGTCTCCACAGTCTACTGGTAATCCTGATGGCCTGTATTGGGAATGGTGATGTCCCTTTCACAAATCCATTTTCCCCTTCCCTTTGTTCTCACTGGTGCCCCTCTGAAGGATGTTGTACTCACAACTGACAGGATTGGGAGGTGTTTAGACACATGATCTTTCATAGAATCATTGACTCATAGAATGGCTTTTAGTTCTAATTCCCCTGTCATGGAAACCCATGCAGAGGTCTCCTCCTGCAACATGCCAAAAAGAAAGGCTACAGAAATACGAATCACTCCCATTTCCTCCTCTCACACTTTCCTGCATGGAACCATCATGAAAGAATAGAGAACAAGCCACTAGCACTTCTATGCATGCACTGGTATAACTTGGTTGGTGGCAGGCTTATATGCCAATATCTGCACTTCACTGAGTTCACTTGGATTCAATGATTAATGGCAAACTGGAAGTTAAGAGTACAAATGCAAGATGAGACACCAGTCATCCCTTTAATGAGTAACAAATCACACAATACTCCTTTTTTGTCCCTTTATACCTGAACACAAGATTAGTAGTAAAACAGCATTCCAAAAGGCATTTAACTGGGTGTCTTTATTTTAGAGCTCACAGGAGATGAACAAGGACTAAACAAAAAGTTTGTGTCACTGTTCAGTGACAGCTGTCAGAAAGGAGGGGAAAACCCTTGAGACTCTTCCCCTGCAAGTTGCTATTTGTAGCCCACTCTCTGTATGGTCTTGCAAGCCTGTGATTAAATGTTGTGAAAGACAGGCAGTGCTAAGCAACAAAGAGGACAACATGCAGGGAGCCAGCCCCCAGGTTGGAACAGACTTTGAGCTGTGAACTCAACATTTCCAGCTTTCGAGGAGCTTTGAATTTTCTCACACAAAGATTAGTAACCAAGCATGCTTCTTAAAATGGCTTAAAGCTAGCAAGGCTGAATCATGAAGGTCTTTGATGCCTAAACAGAGCTTTCCTTCCCATCCACAGCTGTGCATGCAAAAGATGATAAATTAAAATAGCTATTGTTTCTCCAACTGTTTGCCCTGACTAAGAGTATGATTTTGAAAAAAAAAAACAAAAACCCAAACCAAAACAACTCTGGAATTTAACAATTAAATAAAACCAGTCCCATTTAAATATTTGTATACATAAACTGAAGAGAAGAATTCCCTTCCATTTGTGCATTGTTCCCTCCCTACTCCCATAACAATTAATGAATATAATCAACTAGCTGAATGATCTGTTGTCCAAGATTCTGGATTTTTGGCTTAGTGCTGATATACTTGGCACTAACTCCACTAATTTAGAAGTTATTATTCTAATAATTTAGAAGTTATTTGGATGTTCTAGCTTGCCATTATTCCATTATTTTTTAAAGTGAAATCCCAAAAAATTATCAATGCTCCAAGGAGAGGCTCAGCTGCAAATAGTGAGACTGTCACATTCTGAAGAGAATAGCTCACAATGCCCTTGCTCAGAAAAAATATGCAGATTGAAGCTGGTTGGTTCATTCCTCATTGCCAGATTCCTGGGTTACCACTGGAAAGTACAAGGAAGGAAGCATCAGCTTTGCTGTTTCAACTAAGTAGCCCCCTGCAAGTCAAAGCCCTCCCTGCTCTGCTGGGAGACAGAAGTAGAGCAAGACAATCACAATGCAAAGGTTCCCTAGTGAGGACAAACAGCAAGGCAGTCAAAGCCTGCAGAAGACAAGTGCTGGTGGACTCAGTGTTCACCACTCCAGCAACAACCCTCTGCAGAAGAAGGGCTGCAAAGCAGATGAAGGTTCCTCTGAACTGTGAGAGGGTGGAGGACAGTCCCTTCCCCAGGGAGCTGACCATAGAGCTACAATCCCCCACCCATCTCCAGGAGGATTTCACACCTCGCAGGAACCCTAGAAACATCTCCCAGTCCAGTTTTCTCTTGCTGGGATACAAGCAGTCCTTCACTTGTATTCTTGGCAGGAAGGCTTGCTTCATTAACAAGTGTTTAAAAAGAAGCAGCAGATGCTCTCCTCCTTCAGCAAGTAACAAAAGCAAATAGCATAATCAGAGGCTGATTACAAGACTGATTTCCACTCTCTAGTTTAAGACATGGAGCGGATAATGGCATGTGCTGCACAACATGTGCCATAGCTTGTGTGCTGATCATTCCATGCCATAAACTCCTGCAAGGAAAAGCTTTTTCAACAGTATTTCTCATTTTTGAAAGGCTGTGAGAGACAAAATAATGTCCTTATTTTGCCTGCAACAAAAGCTAAGTTCTGAACATGTAATCCACAGTCCACAGGCTGAGAAGATTAGAAAAGCAGGAGGACTAGTCAAATTTAAGGGATCCATTGTGAAAATGTCAGCAACCACACAGTCTGTTCCAATGGCAACAAGCTCAAACAAGGTATTTAAACATAGTGATTTAATCACCCAAATGATAACCCTCATTATATTGTGTAAACTGCATCACAAGTTAAACTATGTCAGGAGCAGAAAGGGTATCACAAAAGGAAGATAAGGAAAGCTGGCCTTTAAACAATATTCTGAGTGAAGAAATGTAAAAGACAAGGAGCAGTTTCAATAGGAAGTATCTGAAGTTGCTGAATAGAAATGGACAATGAAAAAATAAACAAAATAAAACCTGTGCACAAGACATTTCTGGTACAATGTGTCAAAAAGGAGCAAGGAGGCATAACATTTTTGAAGCTTGTCAAGCCACACTGAACAGCCAGCTCATCCTGGGAGTGCCACTAGCATGCCCAGAACCACCTAGCAGAGGGATCTGCATGAAATTCATAGGATCTGCTGTAAGAAGCAGAAGTTCATTGCTTGCAACCTGGCAGAGAAGCTGAGGACTCTGGAAGCTGAATGGTATGCAAAAATAAATAAATGCTACTTAGAAAGAAAAGGTTTTGAGGTTTAGTTAAATTCTTAAACATACAGTGTTTCAATAGTTTGGGACACATTCCACTGAACTTTAGCTTAATTTCACCTTCCATATCAAACTATTTATCCTACCCTTCCAACCCCCTTGGAATACAATTCCAGTCTTGTAATCAAATTTAAAGGTTACTGTCACTCCATCACCAGGGATGCCTTAAATGGCTACCTAGAAACAGAGACTATAGACAGGAATAAAGGAATAAAGGAGATATCTATTTGAAAGGCCTTCAGATGTACACTCTGGGCTCCAGAGGGTCCTGCCTCAGTGGATCCCAAAATGGACAACAGATCACGAGTTCTTCACACTTTTCTATCAGCATAAATTCACCAACTAGAACTCAGCTAATGATGTAATTTCCCCAATCTTGCCCCCCTCTCCCCAAGATGATGGTTTATAGTTCTTGGTCTGGGTGTCCTTGGAGAGCAAGTCAGAGAGGTTTGTTATGTCTGTCTTAGCATAAGAGAACAGCACTTAACAAGCTACAGGAAACTTCAGAGTTACACTAGCAGTACAGGATTGGAAAAATATGGAAGTTAAAATCTAAGGCATCACCAGGAGGATCCTCGGTCACCTGAGTCTCCACTTCTCCCATGAGCCCATGTTTGCCCTCTCTTCTTCTCCCCTTACCGTCAGAAAAATCTCTTTCGTCATTCATTAAAGCGACTTTCACTCACCCACCTCAAAGCGTACTTCCAGCAAACTACCCAGAACAAACAATCTGAGGAAGGATGGTCAGGCAGCAAGATGGTGCTTCCACTCCCACTGGAGGAAAAGAGCGTTCACACTGCCCCTCTTCCTGTTTCATTTTGTTTTGCACATGACATGTACTTGAAGACCGAGACTATGACTTTCTATAAAAACCACTGCATGGGACCTCTGCTATGACTGGCTTAGGTAAGTGCCATTAAGTGAAAATACTAGTAGCAGTACATTTCTAAAAATGAGGCTTATGAAAAAATTCCTCTTGCCTTTTACAATCATCTAACTACCTGGATCTAAATTACATGAAGAACTTATATTTTCTTTCACTAGAGCTTGTGAAAAACTTCAGAATTTGGAATCACAACAAACACTGCTATGTGCCAATGAAATGTGTGTATGCTCCTATACACATACACAAGGACCCTCAATGTTTAGGTTTGCAGATCCTCTTATTAAAAATGAAGATCAGTTTTTAATAAAGATTTCTCATCAGAATTCACCAATATCATGCATTGATTTTAATATTTATTTAGAACAACTGTGACCTTTCAGAGGCTCACTCAAGAGCTTATTGCATTTTTCTACCCCAAATGAAATTGCTTTAATTTTAAGGCTTTATTTTTATAAAGATGAGGAATGGCAGGGTACAGTCAACTGTAATATGGCAGGATGCAATAAATATGGTTTAGTGTAGAGGCTGACCGAAGTGACCCATGATACACAGCACTGAATGAAATCAGGCATTTTCAAATGGAAACAATAACAGGCAAAGGTCTTCCAGCAAGTGAAAGAACCAGCGAAGGTGCGCTCTGAGTATTGAACTGGCCTCTATCACCCTCCTAAAGATAAGAAGGGAGAGGAAGGGCAAAGGCTTTCATCTGAGTTTCTGCTGTGGAAGCAGTATGAGAGGATGCACATGCCACCAGTTTGAGCAAGCTTTATGGACACCCCGGTATCAGCATGTCCTAGGTGGGTTTGTGTCAGCATTACCTGATTAGTGTATGCAGTGAGGTGTTTAATTTGATGTTCTTTAAAAATTCAATTTGATTTTCTCTTTCTTTCAAACTGCAAGATCCTAGGAGATCTGAGACAGCCTGGCAGAAAGGCTGCCAGCTTTCTGTCTGTGTTTTTGGCAGAGGTTTGCTGACACATTTTTTCCAAACCTTTTCATTTTCCTGAAACATTGCTGGGTGGCTCTAACAAACATCCAGCTTTTTGCTTTCCTTGCTAATATCCAGTGATACACAGGTCTCTATGGAAATACAGAGGGAACATACACTCATTTGTGACCAGAGACTGTGATTCTTTTTTCTGGATACTTTTTAAGAATTATTTTCAGGAAAAAAGGCTCTTGGGTCCCTGGAGAAGTCTTTGCCATTGTGGGGAGCAGGCTGGCCCTGAGCAATACCTTGACCTAACCTCTGGCTCATTCTGTCAGTGCAGCAGCTGGAGCCTCCTTCAGCCAGAGGGAACAGTTTCACTCCAGGGCTGGAGGACTGCAAGCATATTCATTTACTGAATACTAATAATCTCCATGTGGTATACAGCTTGCCTATCTAATGTCAGTACTCACTCAGCACAGAAGGTAATAACTTGAAGAGACCCACCCCTGCCAAATCTAACAATCAAAAATTCACCTCCTCTTCCTTATTACAAACAAGATCCTGTATTTTAAAAACTCATCTGTATGTCAGGATATTTACCACATTCTATATTCATTCAAATGGCTGCTGAGCAGTTACTTATCAAAGCATTTGTCTGTAAAGTGGTAAAGAAATATCCATTTAATTTTGACCTTTAAAGAAAGGAGGAAATGCTTAAGTGGCAGACTGGATTGCAGGAAGGACAGAGAGCCTTCACCCTTTGAACTGCTATCTAAAATGAGTAGCTTGTGGAGGTCTTTGATGAGCTCAATCAAATCTGCAGTAGACAGCAGTCTGGACTGCATCAGGCAGATCGCGATCACTGTGAGAGGGTTGCAATCCATCTCTCCCTGGCTGCTTCCAGACAGACTGCTCCAAACTGAGATGAGGCTGTTGGGCTTAGATGGGCTGTACTTCTACTGTGAGGGGGCTGAGTGGATTCAATGAGAAGCTGAATGGTATCGGCCTCTGAAAAAAGTGCAGAGCTTCTGCACTTACTTTCCAGAGCTCAGCCTTTCTGACCTAGGGGCCAAGAAAGATCACAAAGAGAGCTTATGGGAAGGGACATAGTGAGAAATTATTGCCAGAGTTGTTAATGCCTTCATCCATTTCAAGGCAGGAGGCTTAATTTCCTCCTTACACCTATGATATTATTTTTCAGTGTTCAGCACTCTGTGGGGATGGCTGATATATAAATAACTAATTAGATAAGGCTCCATTTATCCAAGAAAGCCACAGCCTTCTGAAGGCAGGCTCACATCAGAGCAGAGACTGCATAAGTTGTATAATGCACTCCTGGCTTTTGAAAGAAAGCCAGGCCAAGCCCTGTATCGCTTTGTTGACTGAAGGCATACTTTTCCAAAAAAATCAAAGCTGAAGTTGGATTCCCAAGCCTGTGTATAAGCTTCAGAAGTGCAGCTGGATTTTCAGCCTACCAACACCCTTGAAGTTAGCGTGTGTTCCAAGTATGCTAGGAGTCAGAGGAGTTATGTAGGAGCCAAGGTCTGGCAGCATGGCCAAGATGTCCAGAATGCTCTTCAGTGTTTCAGAGGTATGCAGGAAGCCTTAGCTAAAAATCCCAGCCAAGACATGGGCAACCATGGTGTTTTTCTTGCATTCCATAATACGTGAAGGATTTCAGTGAAAACAGTCCTCAGACTTTCTTGTGCCCTTGTTGCCCTGAGAACTGCCCATCTCTGCTGATGAATCACATACAGGGTTTGGTCTCTGTTTCGGACTCGGTTATGTTTCAGACTCAGCCCTGGAACTTTAGGCACAGAGGGTGGGAAAGGGAAGAGATGGGAAAGCATTAGCTAAAGTAAGGAAGAACAACTCTGGCAGCTACCAAGCTAGATTTTCCATACATTTATCTGTCAGAGGAGGGATTTAAAAAACAAAACAAACTAAAAATCTACAAAATCAGAATTGAGAAAGCCTGTCCCCAATTATATCTCCTCTCTCTTGCCAGAAAACGTTACACTGAGTAACAGGAGAAAATCCCCTATGCTTAAAAGGTATTGCTTACTGAAAAAAAAATGTTTCTCTGATCATTTTTGAGGATTGAAGGTTGACAAGGACACAGTAGAATCTTTCTTCGATCTTTGAAGACAGGTCTATGACACAGGAATATCTGAAATCAAGGACAATTTCTGTCTCTCTCTCAGTCCTCAAGAATGAACACAAATCAAATGGTATCAGACTCAAATGATGTCTGCCCAGAGAGGTTTTTAAAAGGCTCCAGAGGTGGAAGAGTGTCTCCAGGTAACCTACAAAGACCACTTTTTGTTCTGGTATGAGACCTTTTGGGAAAGAAGGGACATGCTTCTGTTTGCAGAAGGTCCAACAGCAGAGAGACATCCTGTGCCTTCAGTACAAAAAAGCCTAGCTGTCAGTGCTAAGCCCTAAGCAGCTGCCCAGGATCAGGCCTTATGGGTAAAAGCTTTATAGATCAGCAGATTAAAATCTTTCTGCTGACTCTCAATTTATTTTGGTTAAGAAGGTTATCTCTGCTGGATATACTCTTTTCTGTATAGGCACTGAACATTTACTCAGCTGGGATGTCCCCCCATGCCTAGGGTACTGCAGTGGCTTTTGGAGCACCACCTTCTCAAATCCCTTGAATATTTTCTATGCTTTTTTAAAAATTTACTTCATAATGCTATGCTACCATAATAAGGATGTTTCTTGTTTTGTATCACTTATCATGGAGACAAAGAAAAAGGAAGTTTAAGGCCAAATTAATGCAAACCAACTCTGTCATAGCAAAATAAAAATAAATGGTGTCTAGAGCTGGACAACGCTGGACTGCAGACTCTGCAGCAGTGGTAGCTGTCACAGTAGAGTCTGTAGGGACCCCAGTTGGCTGAGGTGAAAATAGTGAAATAAAATCTGCATCACAACAGGTCCAACCTACAATGATCTGCAAGATGAAGTGTGTGCAATAGCTAGAATAGGCCAAGATCTGATGGTGTGTTCTTCCTGACACTCCTCAGAAGAGCAGATGAGGATACCCATTATTTGCAGAAGGTGGCCTGGTGGGTAGAGGGGTTTCACACCTGGACTGCACTGTTGTGTTCCCTTCCCTGCACAGCGGAGTGCGATGGGGGCGTGCATGGCCAACGTCGTGCAGGCTTAGGGCTAGCACTGGGCTTGATACAGGACAGATGGGCTGGGAGAACGAGCCATGTCACAGAGCACCAGTTTGGCAGCAGTCACTGGAGCTTGGTGAGTGCAGAGACACAGCCTCTGCTGTTCACAGGAAGTGCTGCAGTGACTGCCCTGGCAAAAGGCACCCCTCTCCTTAGTGAGACACGAAACTTGGGGCAGACACCAGCAAAGCACCAGTGGCTGCTGGCAAGTATCCTTCAAGCCTTTCTGAAAAGAGCTCATTGGGCAAAAAGGGGATGGTTTCATCTGTCCTTTCAGCCTTTATCTTCTTCATTCAGTCTGCTAGAAAAGTTGACAAGGAGTTCAAATGACCTTGACAGCTCTGGTGACAGGTGACATTATTAGACTGAGACCAACAGCTGATTTCAAATAGTCCAAGTAGCCCCACAGTTAAAGAACTTCCAACTCCACCAGTACAGACACAGCAGATGGAGCCTATTGCCACATTGCATGAAAGTCTTACATCCAGCATGTTTGTCCAAACTGTGGACATGAGTTGCAACAAAATAAATTCTAACTAGACATTAGGGGGAAAAAAATCACCACTAAGATGAACAAACCCTGAACTGGGTTCAGTTCCCGCCCTGTTCCAGAGGTGCTGTGGAACCTCCATCCTTGAAGATACTCAAAACCCAACCAAACAAATGAGCAATATGATCTACGTTAAATGAGGTCTGAGCAGGGGATTGGCACAGACAATCTCCCAAGGTCCATCCAACATAAATTATTGAGTAATTTTGTAATTTTTCTATAATTTTTTGAAGACTCATGATAAAATTTCCCAGGCTTAAAGTAGACAACTTATATTGGGATATTGGGACTTTCCTACAGGAAAGCATGTTTTGAAAGTCACAGCACTGGAGAACACTTGTCCAGTCCAAAGGCAGTTATGTGACGAGAAGGTCCTAGAAAGCTGCTTTTCCTGGAAGGTCAAAAGATTGTGCCAGACAGAGCAAAATTTGGCACTTTTACGTGGACCTTTTGCAAAGACATAGCTGTTGTCAGAATCTATCCAGACAGGTTGCCCCCTTGTTGGTCTGTACAATGCAAGGGCAAATCAGAGCCTACAAGATCCACTCAGTGATGCCAAACCAGCATGGCAAGTATTATAACAGTGCATACAAAATTATATACAGGAATCACAGAATTACAGTTACTAAATGCCTTGATTACGAAACACAGCATGACTGCACCCTAGATGATGAAATCCGTTCCAGCCATCCTGTGCCAGAAGGCTGACTGGGACCTTGATCTGAGAAGCTAAAAGCAAATCACAACAGTGTTTTATTGCTCTCACCACCCTCAAAAGATTCAGCTCAGTTGCTGAAATGATTTCAGTGCTCAAAGGGTGAGAGAATTTTCTTTTCTTCTGCAATTAAGGAGTATAAAAACCAGAAGATGCTGTGTGCAATTGTCTCATTGCTACTGACGTTGGATTCATGTTGTACTGGTCTACAGTGTATCCACCTATAAAAAAGCCTAAGCCTGGTGAAAAACAACTTTGTCAGATATATTCTGGCATATAAATTCTATAATTCTATACATTTTGGTAAATCAGAGAGGGTTATTGCTTTATTGGTGCTGGCTGTCCAATATTTTACAGCACTTTTTATGCAAAAATGTAAAGGCAGGTTGCAAAAGTGTAGTTACATAGACGGTACAACAGTCATGGAAATAATTGTGCTTCATTTTACATGTGATAGCAATGAGCAACTAGATGTCAGAATGACAGAAAGATGTCCCAAAATTGCTTCTTGCCCTTAGAGAATTATATTCCTTATGATTTTTTTGAACCAGCCTTACCATCACAGTATCTTTATAAAGTGGTTAATTTCTTCCATAATGTTGCTTTCCCTTTCCTTACCCTCTCCTAAGTGAGGATTATGGTCACTGCCTACTGCTATGTCCTAATGATCATTATTCTGCTGTTGTTTTATATCTTATATTTACATTAGCGAAGCCAAAGTCACTTGGAGTGACCTGCAACCCATGTGGGTTTGGAATGACTCAGAGAAGCCGAAGGGAAATGCTTGGGCTTGGAGGGGTGCAAGTGAAGCAAGTGGAGCCTGTCCAAAGTCCCAAGCTGTCTGTCACCCTGGGGCAGTGATCACCATGACTGGTGTGCAGACTACATGTTGGTGTTATCTATTATCTATTAAGCTGGTGGCAGTACTACAGAGATGAAGAAGTAGGTAAGACTAATTGTCTGTTAGTTAACTAATTTAACTGTTACACAGTTAAAGCTTCACATGAAGCACTTTCTTTCCCCATTGAAAACAAGCACATGGTGAGCATGATATCTGTGGAGGAGTCTGATTTAACAGTTAAATGCTTACAAACATTCTAATATAAGACACAAGAGTAATACTTTTATTACTCTGAAACACAGTCCAAACCCTAAACCTTAGGCATCGACTCCTTTGCAGAATGACATACAAAGCCTCTCAAGTACATATCAAACCCTGGAGGGAAGAAAAATGCAATGAAATTATGCTATTAGGAGGAGGGGAGTGTGTGTATCCATGCCACACAAGCCAGTGTGCTAGCACTCTGCACGGCACTTCAAGAACCCAGTTTCCTCAAGGCACTCCAGGAACACCATTCCAGATAAAGTGTTGCACCACATTGCAATGTATATTTTTATTGTAGCAACCTTCAGGAGCAGCAGAAGGTACTGAGAGAATCTGCAGCACAGTTAAAACTACTCAATATCTCTCAGAGTACTTTATTAGAGCCTTCCTTAAGGAAGTCTTCTGTTAAACGTTTGAAATATAATGTATTGTCTTAGATAAATATGTAATACAAATTGGGAGTTATTAATGCCTCATCAAAAATCTATTCCATCAACAGCGGTTACCTTATTAATTAGAAATACCAACCCTGAAGATTCTGTTATTTATATGATTTTAATTTAGTTCCAATTCTAAATGAAAATTTAATTATAGTTGCACCTAATTCACCCAGAGAATGAAAAGGCCCATTCAGCCATCCTCATTCTGACTTCAGAATGACTACTATTAAATGATTACAAAGGGAACTAGGAATTGATGGTATTTTACTATATTGTTCCAAATCACAGGGGACTTGCATCAGATATGCTCCATAACATTTAAGGAAATCAATTCTGGAACCCCAGTAAATGAATCCATAAATTACACTTTAATATCTCAGAGTGCTGCCTTCCTCAGATGGAATTTGTCACTCCCAGGATCAATATGAAGGGTACAAGGTTAGACAAGCTCTATGGAGAACAATTCATGAGATTGCATCATTATACATATCAGCGTGTCACATTGACAATGAATTCGTATCTAAGTGAGCAGACATCCCATTCTTGGAGTGAAGTCTAGCTATAAACATTTGCTACAGGTTAATCCTGTTTTTCAGAGGAAATAATGGAAATTAATTTTTTTAGAAACTTGACAAATGTGTGGAGAAAAGCCACACCCATGCAAATGATCGAAGCACTTAACAGTGCAGATTGGCTGTTGTGGTCTCAGCGCAGAAAAATCAAAATGAACACCCCTATTTAGCACCAAATTAGTGAAATGATATCTCTTTCGGGAGAATTAGATTAACAAAACTGCCCTCTTGTAATGCCCAGATAACATCAGAAAGTGAACAGCTTGTTTAAACTGCACAGTAAGAAAGGATTTGTGCCATTCCTTTGTTTTACTACTCCAGAAGCAAGAGCAGAGAGCTGTGAGGGATTTATTGGCCAGGAGCATCAGGTTTGTACCAGGACTCTTGTACTTGGACTGAAGTGCCTCACTGCAAAGGCACTGTGAAGGTCTGTGTGGGTAATGCTACAGTAGCTTTGACGAGGACAGTGGGACCCACTGCCATCTCTGCACTGACACCAAAAGTCAGAGAGCTGAGAGCAAGGGAGACCTATACAGAAACAAAAGATTAAGGCTATGCTGCAGCTAGGGAGTGCCAGTACATATCCATGTGTCTGGCCCTGAAAAGGAAGAGCAGCACTGTGGTTTCCCCCTACAAGTAAAGGAATGGAGAGAATATCCAGGTATGGAGAGGGAAAATGAGAAAAGTCCTTGTTTCCTCTATTATAATTTTGTAGTGGAATCCCTGTTAGCAAGAGCCGTAGTCCAGCAGTAACCTGTGTTTTACTGTGGACTGGATATAGCCCGTGTCCTCTGGGATTCCCTGCACATGAGTTGGGGGGTCTTGGTTGGAGGACGCTGACCTCACACCAACAACAGGAGCATCTTTCTGCCTGCCATTTCTCACTCTAGAGGGTCTCACACTAAGGGAAGCCCATTTCCTCCTCCAATTCATGCTCCTGGCCTATTTCTGCATGTTTTGGTTTGATTTATTTACAAGCAATGTGCCTGCTTGCTTAAGGGCTCCCTGGCCACGCTGAGGATCTGGAGAGCAGTGTAGGTTGTGGCCAGTCTTACAAAATGGAGCAGGTAGGGGGGCCTTGACCCCTGCCCCATACAATGCTGGATCCTGCCACCACCTGTGCTCCACCAGGGCTGCACTAACCCTCATCCCTTGTTCTTCAAAGGGAGTGTAAATGAACGGGGCAGAGAGCAACAGACACCACTGGGCACCACAGGAGATGGGCAAAAGCTGGCACTGTGCTCCCTCATGGCCTAAGGGCTGAGTTAGGCCCTTATTCTTCGTCTGCACATACATCTGCAAAACTGTCAATCAGTGCTGCGTTTGTTGCCCAAAAATGCCTCGAGAAAAGCTCGCTGATAGGTTCCCAGTAAGCAACTTTGTATACACACTCTGCTTCTCACACTCTGCTACTTGTTCAGTCAAGAAAACATGGTCCTCTTCATCAGCAGCTGACATCCCTTGCACAGGCCACAGCTGCTTCTTGCTTTCTGAAAAATGGTGCAGGACCTTTCTCCCCTTCTTTCTTTTCTAGGCTATATTGCCATGGAAGTGATGCTCACTTTACCTAGTGGATTGACTGGAGTGATCTTGAAGAACTCAGAATAAAAACGGTGGCTTGGCTGCTCTCAGTGTAGAAACAGCCTGGACACCAGCTTTTAGCCACAGGCTGGTGCTACCATGTGCTGCAGGCATTTATTTGTCATGTCACAGCATCTCATCTGGCTCTGGCAATTGAATATAACTGACATGAGAGGCAGGCTTTTCGTCTTAAAGAGGAAAAAAGCCCTGCAGAGTCCCTTGAGGTTTTCCAGCCTCTCTTAATGCTACCTGCACCCAGCATGAATCCAAT
Source organism: Erpornis zantholeuca (assembly GCA_013400515.1). NCBI lineage: Eukaryota > Metazoa > Chordata > Aves > Passeriformes > Timaliidae > Erpornis > Erpornis zantholeuca. The sequence continues at coordinate 120,211 of VZTN01001433.1, read as the reverse complement.
AATAAGACAGACAATTAATCCCGCAATCAGCACAATTTCTATAGTATTCTTCTATTTATTTTTGGAAACATGCACATCCTTTTTCCCTAAATCACAGCAAAACCTCTGCACATAAGAGAGAGAATCACATTTTAACTTGTTATCAGATCAGAAAAGAGAAATGCCTCCTTGTGAAAAGGTGCAAGCACACAAAGGGAAGAAGAGAAAGCAGCAAACTCCCTGCCTTTGACAAAGTTAGCATACAAAAAATGTAACATTTTAAGTGGTTCATTTTCTGATTCTTCTCCTCCATTTTGCTGAAAGGAGATTTTCTCTGAGCTACTCAGCTAAATAACTGAAGTAGTTAAAACATTTCTCCACTTATTCTCATAGTTGCAATCTACATGTGATTACAAAGGAAAATAAAGTATTTTGGGTTTTTTCTGAGTCTGGATAGGAAAGAAACCTTTGATCTAAGACAGTATTAAAGTTTCCAGAAAAGAAAGTTTTTCAGATTTAGGGAGCACAAAACTTACAGTGTGGAAAACATTTTATATGTGGCAGACAGCAGTTCGCAGACAATGAAAAAATATGAATCTAGAATACCACAAAACATGGGCTGCAACGAAGCAAATTGGCCTGAAAAAGTTATTCTGGGGACTGTGAAGTATACACAATCAAACTTGGGGGCAGGCAAGACCTCTGAAAGTCAGCCTCTGGATGACTAAATTTGGATATGCAAAATTAGAGACCATTTTTGAAAATATAAGACTGGGTGGAAAATTTTGTACTGTACATAAGCAACATGCCATTTTCACAGGCTTATAACAACGTTCTCCTAAGACAGTGTTTATTCAAATACCAAGTTTGGTCTGGATGAAGTTACTTAACTAGTCAGAGTTCACAAAGTAAGGCAAACATAAAACCCAAACACAAACAGTTGCAGAATTATAGCCTGGTATGTGGCAAAATAGTCACCTTGTGCTAGGCGAGCTCAAAATGAGCTTCACCAAGAAATGCTTTTAAAAGCAGTCCCAGAGAAACAGACATTAAATTTGCTTAGCTGAAGCACCACTGTTTTTCCTTCGGGAACTCTGAGCTGCAAGAGGTATGATGGAAAACCAGCCTCCGAGATGCAGCTGCAGAATGGCACTGGGTGATGCAGGGTGACCCAGCCCAGTCAGCAGGAAATGGTTCCAGCCACCCTATGGCACCTGTGGGAGCCAGAATGATGTCCTGTGTAAGCACTTCTTCCCTCACAGACAGATGTATCCTGACTCGGACATATGAAATATTTTGGGGAGATGAATCGGCTCCTAATTGTGGGCAAGTGACTGAGCTGATTACCAAGAAGACATTCTTCTGCTGTGATTATATGATACATACATTGTGCAACAATATGAACCTGTGACATCTGACTCCCCTTTGCTGTTACCCAGCACATCTCTGGCACTGTTATCCAGCACCAGTTTCAGTTATTGACACTTCCTTAATAACTTTCCTTTTTTTAATTTCCTGTGTCTCTCTTACTTTTGTTCCAGGTAGTAGGAACAATGTTGTATTCTCCATTTACATTTAATTTGCCTGTATTTCCCCCCTGCATAGTTCATACAAAAACGATCTGTCAATTTCTCCTCAGAGAGTTAACACTCAGGCTGTCTTCAATTTCTTTTGACCCCTACTATAAAATTCATTTTGATGAATTATTTATCTCTGGAGCTCCCCAAAGAATTATCATTTGTATCTTCTATAGTTTCTGCCTGTCACTGGCTATTACTGAATTACATCAGCTGGACAGCAGCTGTCAGTAACAAACCATGTTCCTCCACCTTGGCTTTTTGCATCGCCCAACACACACAAACCAGCCAGCTCCTAGAGCAGGTTGTTTTACGAGCCTGGCCCTTGCCCATTTTGAAGGCTAAAGTCAAGTTGATTTTTTTTCCTAATAACCTTGGTATGAAAGGCAGCAAAAAAGAAAAAAACCAAATATTAAGTGGATAAATAATGCCAAACCCAAAATCTATTCTAGCCTTAGACCAGAATTTAGTTGCATCTGTCTGTGCTCATTGTCAAATAGAAACACCTTTATTCTCATAAACTGATTTAATCTAAACAGTATCTTGGGGAAGCAAATGTACCTGCAAGCTCCCTAAGTCCTCCTTGAAAAATAAAGCAAACCCATGGGTGTGAATATTCAGCAGTGGGTCTTGGTTGTCATCTCCTCTGTCATTCATCCAAAGCCAGACCATAATATTGTCACGTTTTCCAGTCACCACACAAAGTGAATTATTTTGGGCTTAAGGTCCTTATTGTGAGATCTCAGAGCAATTAACAGCTTTACAGAAGCCCTTTGAACATTATTTCTAATCCACCCTGGCAATAAAATATGTTTATGTGTATTAAGCTAAACAGACAATAAAATCTTAGTAGGATTCGAGTTTTAGTCAGATAAAACCTCTCTGTACAGAAAATCCAAACATAGATATGTTTCATTTGTTTAACTGATCTTTTTCCAGCAAATTTTCTGTGTGTCTGAAAATGAAAGCACTATGCAAAATTTTTGCACTGTTTTTATTTTCATATTTAAAGTGACTTCCTCTGACTGCTTTCACTTTTAATCTGTTTTCTTCTTTCAGTTTAATCTGTTTTCATCTCTCTCCAGGTTCCTGGAGAGAAAAAAAGAAAAAAAAAACCGCAGCATGTGCTGAAAAGGAATGAAAAAGTTGTAAACGCAGGAATAAAACCAAAAGAAAACCTAAGATTTCAAAATCGCTGCTTTTGATAATATTTCAAAATAAATATTCAAAATGTGCTTGAATTTTTTTTTTTCCAACTTTAATTCAGTCATCCATAATACCATCTTGTGTTTCCATTCACTGCATTCTCTTAGCTTGTCCAGGAAGCTTTGTATTGAAGGAAAGAGCTGAAACAATCCCAAGCAGAAGACTTTCTGTGCAAGAAAACTCCATTCTTAGCTCTGTTAATACTGTCAAACAGCATTAAAAGGACAGGCAGTGAACACCTACACAGAGGCTTCCTCCCTGGCCATCAATGTGGCTTTGCTTTTTTAGAGAAATCCTACATTTGGGATGAACACAGCACAGCACAAACAGCAGCAGGGGTCAATATAGTCTAAACATACTACCTGTGAAGACCAGCCTTCAAATCTTGTCTTAAACTCATTGGTGAATCCCACTCAAGCCTGCAAGTTGGCATATCCAACCCCTCTCACCAGCTGCACCCCTTTCACAAGTGACGTAGGAGTGGGAATTGGCAGAAGCAGGGGCCAGCCCATATGTGGCTTTCTCACGACCCATGCATTGCCTCATTATCAGTTCCTCACAGGCACTAAATTCACTCCTGCAATTTTAAACATCTCCTGCTTTCCATGGCTGCTTTACTGTTATAATCTTCCTTCTTTGTCTCTTGTTATAGTAGAACAGTGTACCTGAGCACTCAGCATAAGACATTTCAATGCAAAATTAATCAGGTGTGCCTCAGCAAGTCCCACCACTTCTGACTTGAGGTCTCTCCATGAAGCAACTCTCAATTAAATGTGTAGAAAAACAGTATTTTTAGTTCAAATCGTACTATTTCATATGCATATATCAGTGTTTGGTAGCACCGAAGACTCGAAACACTCTGAAAACCTTAGCAACATAGCTACATGCCCTGAAAATTCAGTAGTCTAGGATTTAAACCTGCTTTCTTTTTGTATTCTGTTCCATCTAAGTTCATAGGAATTGATCTCTGGATTTGGGGTTTACGACATACTTCTTTCTGAAACTAGAAACTTATTTCAGTAAAAGTTAGAAAAATTCACTTGTAAGAACAATTCTAGCAGAGAGGATTTGAAGAAAAACACCAGTTGAAGTCATGAGACTTGGCAACATAAGTCAAAACATCTTTGCCTTTTTTTTTGGTGTAATGGCAACACTTTGATGCATCAATGTCGATTAGAGCCAAGTGCATCACATCTGAAATGTATCTCTGAAAAATGAATGCTGAATATGATTATTTTTTCCTTATAGTCACATAAATTCTAATGTTTTCCTAAAAGTTCTGGCTGCTCAAATTACATATACTCATGAGAATTATGGCATTTCATTTCTCACAAGGCAATGGAAATCTAATCCAACAAAGCCAAGTAGATACATACCAGCCAAGATAAATTTTACTGTAACTTGCATCTCATCATCTGTGCACAGCACAAGGAAGGAGAGGCAGGGGAGCAGCCAAGCGACTGAAGAATGGCCCAAATGGAGCTGCTGCCATGACAGAGAAAAGAAAAATGCTGGGATGCTCTGGATGAAGTATAGCAGAGGGCAGGGAGGAGTGTTTTTCGTACTGTGCATACCCCTGGTGGGACCACCATCACAGGGTATGCCAACCACAGCTCTTAAGAAAGCTGAACCGAAGCTAGAACAGGTGCAGAGACCTAGTAGGACAGGCATGGGGAGTTAGTTTTACTGATGAGACAAATATAGCTTAATAGCACTAGCCCAGCAAAAGAAAGCCTGAGGGGGATACAATTACAATTTATAAATATATGTCCCAACACCAGCACGGCAAAAGAATCATTCAAACCATAACACAATGTTGGCACAAGAACAAATAGCACAAAAAAAATATATCACCAAGTATTTTAAGCTAAAAGCCTATTTCTAACCATCAGAGAAACAGTGTTTTACAGCAGTCTTTCAACAGAAGCAGTAGGTGCTAGTAAGCTAACTACTTTTATAGTAGAGAAACAGTACATTTAGATAAGGGATTTTATGAAATGGTATCTGCTGTGATGGTGTATGCCCTTGAGGCCCTGTGCTCCCAGAAAAGTTCTGCTTGTCTTGGTTGGAAGATAGGAAAGAAATACAAAATATAAAACTCTGAAAGCTGAGATCCATGAGGGAAATCAAATAGTACTCCACAGGTACCTTGTATTTCTAATCTCCTGAATTTATGAGGCTTGTATCTCCTTTTTTTAGTAGATAGGGCACTCATGGCTCAAGCAGGTGATTTTTTTTTGATACCAAAATTCAGTGCAATAGAGAGTTGGATGAAATCACCAAGAGGAAGAAAAGTGATCCCTTGTTTATTACCTACTGCACTTTTTTGCAACCACCATGTTCCCTGTCTCTCCAACCTGCCCATCTACAGAGAGGGCAGCTCACAAGGATCTCCTCAGCTTTGTCAAAAAGAGGAATTTGTCTGCCCAGCACTATCGGATCCATCTCAGCCAAGGGAAAACCAAAACACTGGGAACAAAGAGTACTATATTGATCCTCTGCTACAGCTGGAGATGGATTGAGTGCCCAACACCTTCCGGGCTAGAATATTCCAGGTGCCTGTTATGCTATAATTTCATCAGAGGCAGAAAAAAACCTCATTTGTATCTCCTCAAAGGCCCATAGCAGCCGTTTTGTTCTGTTTCTAATCTTGCCCAAGTGAGCCTACTCCAGAAACACCTTTTTAGCAATCAGATCAAGTGTCCTCTGCCAGGTGAGGAAAGGCTGCTGCTTCACATCCTTCAAAGGTAGAGGCACACTTGCCTCCAACTTCTTTTCACACAGAGCTCATTCAGGGGCTCTAAGGCTGCCAGCACCACTGCTCCCACGTAATAGACCATAGGCAATAGGCACTGCATGGGTAAGTATTCTGCTATTGCCCTTTGGAGTGAAACCCTGTAACTCCTGTAGCTATTGGCCATAAAGATAATTTGTCTGAGTCACTATGAGAAAGGAGGAAATTTGGGGTTGCAAGGTACTTGCTTTGAGAAGGCACCAGTGTGCTTTTCTGTCAGCTCTGCTGGCATTGATTTGCTGCAGGCAATTCTCAATCAACATATGAAGAGTGCTGGCAGGAGCTACCTCCTAATTATAAATGGTTTAGTCAATCAAAATATAGCTCCTGAGCTACGTAAAGATCTTATCGCTTCTCAAGAGCCTTATATGGACAAAACATGGAGCTACTGTACTAGGAGGAGGGAAAAAGCTTTATTTAAAAGTGACAAAAATGAAAGCTTCAGGATCCTGTTTGTGGTGTAACTTAAAGTAACTTAGGTACTTGTCAAAGCTAATTGAGACAGGCCATCTGCAAACGCTTCTGATTTGAAACATTCCCCCCTGTGCCAATGGAACAGTGTGTTACAGCTTCCTCACATCCCACCCTGACAGGTGCTAAGCTGCTCTGCCTGATGCTACCAGTCCCAGAGTGGGAAGAACTTTCCTCCTCCTCCTGCAGCATGAGAGCACTTACCCAAGCATCACACTTTGGCTCTGCCAAGCACTAAAGGACAGGGAAAATGTCCCTGCCTCCATACACTGTTAGGGACAGGAGCACCCCGTGGGGAGCAGGGCCAGTGCCACCCTTTTACATGTGCACAGCTGGGCTCACACTGGTGGGCTGCATCACCCTGCTGGGTACCCTATGGCAGCAACCTCACCTTGGAAGCACCAGACCAGCTGTTCAGTGCCTTTGGCAAGAAAGCTGCACACGGAGCTGTAGGCAGTGATGGGCTAGCTCAGGGGGAATGAGACCTGCTGGTCCACCCCAATGGGGCACAGACATGGGTGCTGGCAGGACTGGGAAGTGTCGATGAAGGAGCAGGTCCAGTGGGACAGAACAGCTCACAGGACTGACACCCAGGCAAGGAGCAGTGAGGTCTCCTGTGCAGTGTGCACGGCCCTTCAGACACAAATGTTCTGTCACACCTTAGCAAGGCTTCTCAGGGGTTTTGTCCGTGAAGTGTTCTTTGTACCTAGAGGAAGCCAGAGGTGCTGGAAGAGTGCCAGCCTCCCAGGGTAGCCAAAGGCACTGCCATCTGTGTGCAGCAAAGACAGGGCCATCAGTTGAGGGCTGCCCTGGGCAAAGCACTCTCTGCAGAGACCTTCGTAAAAGTCTTCCAAGTATTAAAGGCCATTTTATAAGTGTCACAGATGGATGAGACAAGTGCTAGGATTCTTAGAAATCCATTTTTAATTCCACCTGTGGACTTTACAAACTCCTCCTCAGAATTTCTTTCTCAGCTGAAGTTTACAAACCCAGTCCAAGCACATGGACTCAGGCTTTAACCACAAAGGAATTATTTCAGTTGCCAAGCAGGGTAAGCTACAAAACAGCTCTCTCACTGATGAAGGTCCACTTCAGAAAATGTGACAGGACCACCTGACTCCTGTTCACTGAGCACCCTCTGCCTCCAGCAGGAAAGCTGAGGTTCACTGCGTGTACCCCAATGGTGAAACAAGTACAGTAGTGAGAAATGGCTTTGATGTGTGTGTAATGCAAAAATGTTGGACTTAGACTGAAACTTCCAAGAGGCAAAGGGAAAACAAAGCTACATCTTATGGTTTTTTTGGGTTTTTTTTTGGTGTTTTTTTTTTTTTTTTGTAAAGCACCACAAAGAATGCCTGCAGAATTCTTGAGTTTGGTTTTCAAAGAGTCATATATGTATGTCATATATGTACATAGATACATACTTATACAAATACGTTGTATACACACACATTCCTTAATTTTGGGTCCTGCTTACCTCTCAGGAGCTGATATTAGAGTAGATCTCTATACCTATATGGTTTGAGGAAAGTATATTCGTAGTGTCTGCAAGAACCCACACAGTTGGGGGAAAAAAGTAATTAAATGTGGAATTTTTACTGCCACATTAAAGCTGAAATAAGAATCTTAGCATTATGTCTTTATTCAGACCAATACTATTAAATTAAACTAAAGAGGTAGTCTTAAATCAGTACAATACTCGAAACCTGCTCAAAGTCCTAATAAAACAATTGTCAATTGCTTTTCTGCTTCGTGAACATTTCTCTCCCATACTATGTTCAATCAAGGTTTAACAGCTCACAGCAATGCTTTGCATTTAGACAGTCTTAAATGGACTTTGTGAGTGCTACAATGTCAGGTCAGACAGTCTCTGAATGAGCACCTTTGGATTTCTGAATGCCAATGTTAGTTATAAAATAGTATTTCACTGTTTGCAGCTGCTCCAGACAGTATCTTTAGGTACTGAAGGTATGCATAGCTATGTGCAGCTTGCAGATAACCAAACCACAGTAAAGAAATAAAAACACTCTGCAAAACAAAGGAAACAGTTCCCACTCTGTTAGCAGGAACACTGTATTTGCCATTTCCCATGCTGTTATGCAGAGCTGCCAGTACAAGAATTTCTCAAGAAAACCTTCCCTAGCTCCATCTCTGTCCCAGACTTTCTCTAAAAAAATGTCATGACCATCATAGTCTCTTTTTCCCTCTCAAAGTGATGGATAAAAGCCATTTCGTTCTGCAGCACCTGGCATTTCCACTGAACTTCATTTAGAAATTAAACAAGGTTAACAGTTGGTGTGGACCCAGCAGCTGGGGAATGTGCTTTCCCTGTCTTTGGAGTTTAGAACTGAGCTAGACTTTCTGTTGAGTGTTGGGAAAAAGCTAAAGAAACTTTGTTTTTGCAGTATTCCCTATCCCAAAGTGCTCAATAGTTGGCAGAGATCCAAGACTCACCACAGCCAGAAACTGGAAAGCACTTCTTAAAAACAAACAAATGAACAAGCAAGCAAACAGCAGACGAAATCAAAGAGGGAAAATGACACAGAGAAACCCCAGGTCCACGTGCAGCAGAGGATTTCTGCAAAGGAACAGAAACCAGTTCTACGAATGCCACTTTCACTCTGATACAGCGTATCTGATGGCTGAGAGATGTCTAGGACCATGTACTCAAGAAAAAGACAAGGAATGTTCATCCTCTCAGGAACAATAAAATATAAAACGTAAGATTATGCTAACAGCATAACAGCACTATAAATCACATTTTGAAAAGAAATGTATGTTTATAAAGTTCTAGCTACAGAAAAGATTCTTCAGTGTTATCCTTTAATTATTAGCATAGAGTCTAAAATGACAGGCTTTCAAAAGAATGTTTTTCCACTGAAAGTTTATCAATTGTTTAAGAGACTGAGCAGCATTTATGACTTTTCCGTTCTCAGCCTCATACTGCTGAAATTCTTAAACCTTCACTTAAACCACTTCTTAAACCCAGAAGGATCATGCTTACCTGAAAATTAGCCCTATTTGTCTTACAAGTGCCTTTTTTCCATCTCCATACCAACTCCTAACCATAGGCAGCCCTATGCACATACATTCCAAAGTACCTTTTTCATTTCTTCAGTTTTGAGCAAGAGTAAAATTCCTGCTGGATCTTTTGATAAGCAGATCTTTAAAAAGTGGGACAAGACATCATTTTGAAGAAAAGTAGCAGCATCTGTAAGTGAACAACACAGTACCTGATAATCATTACACTTCTTGCATTCTTTACTGGGTTTTCTGTAAGAAACAAGAGATGCAAAGCTGACATCCAAAGGGAGACAGTTTTTTCACAAAAAGAAGCACTATGGAGATAACAGCAACTACAGACTACCATTCAGGGTGGGATTCCAAGGGTCCCATTTTAGGGAGGGATCTGAGCTCTGAAAGAGTAGGAAGGATGTGCTGGCAGAGGGCAACACAAGTTCCCCACTAGCTACTGGGAATCTCAGCAAATGGCAGAGACCAAAAGCCAACTTCCAGACAACTGAAACCAAGTGAGATGGTCCTGACCCTTCTTCAAATGGAAAAACAAAGGTGACAAAAGACTGAAAAGTTGGCAAGGGGATTAGATGGCTGGAGTTAGTTAGTTAATTAAGCTTTTTTCCATAAAGCCATTTGTCCTCAGAACACAATCACAAAAAAATAGGCCACAAAGATGTCATTTTTGGCTGACTGCTCTTTGGGGCTGTAAACTGTATTATCTGTATTTAATATTGATGGGGTTTGTGCTCTAAAATCTCCCAACTACGCTGAATAGGAGACACTAAAAAAATACAACTAAAATCCCTTTCTTTCAATCTGGGCTCACCTGAACCAGAAAACTGCTCTGGGTGCACAGGGACATCACCAAGTAGAGAATGTGGCCAATCACTTAAAAGACAGTTCTGTGCTAAGCTGTGAAATTACTCTGGATGTATTTGTGAACAGAACTTAGCTCAGTCAGCTACCAGCTTTGTTAGTATATTCTCATTATCCTGGGACTTTACAAAGTCTGACAGGCTCTGAAAACTCGGTCTGACACAAGTATCAGTGTAGAAATCTGGGTCTTTTAAAAGCAGATTTAAGAAAAAGAACACACACTGTACCTGTCTCAATCAAGTATTTCTCATATCAGATCAAAATCAGATCTATTCTTATTTTTAAAAATCTTTCAAAAGCAGCTAAAAAAAGCTAGAACAGCCATGTCCACAAAATTCCTGCCAAAGATCTTTTCTCTCAAATATAGGGCAAATAAAAATACAAAACATATTACTTTCTAAGTCCTGAGAAGAACTTTAGAAACCTCAGGGCAAAAGCAGCCTTTGGGCAATATTCAAGGCTGTCAAGACACATAAAGCAGTAGAAGAGTCATCCTCCAGCAATAGATGATTCCTATATACAGATACCAGCAAGCACACTCGGGGACAAAGGCACTGCTGCCACTGACTGAGAAGGCCCTTCCGCATTTAAGAAATTCAGTATTCCAAGGGCTCTCTTTAGGACTCCAAAAAAACCCAAAGTACAGTGGAGAGAATTAAAGTAGGACATAAAATTTTATTCTGAAATGATCTCTGGCCACAACAATAAAATGTAACAAATATTCACTAGAACAGTCTTAACTCCTGTCATCAGCTGTACAATACATACAGTATCATAAAACTGGCCACTAGGATTAAAACCCACTACAACATCTTTAATGTTAAGTGGCAACAGCAGCATCTCACAGAAAATTATACATAAATATATACACAGTCCACATTCAATCATTTTTCACATGTTTTCAGTACACACAGTTGCAGCATATTACAGTCACGTGTCTAAGTCATTGCCCAATAAAAACCCAAGCTACTGCTTAGACGCAATTGTAGCAGTTGAACTGAGTAATTACAATTTGTAGCAGAGATGTACAAGCCCCTAGAAACAATAATTCACAAATGTTATTTTATTTAAATGCTACCATAGTATTACACTGGGCAATATTCTAATCTTTGCTGACTGTAAAAAGAGTTCTTTTTGTATTTATCAGAAATATTACTGATGGAAAAAAAGTTAGCAAATGGAGAGCATTAAATAATGCACAACCTTTCCTAAAGATTTTAATATTGCCCGATGCTACTTATGTCTTTTAAGTGTTTTCAACATTCCCATGAAGTCATTTATAACTTCAAACCACCCACCAAGTTAAAAGTGGCTTAAGTGCCTTGCACCCAAATTGTAAAAATCCCTGGCCACCTTTATAAGAGCCAGGCACATATAAAAGGAATGCACTTTGGTTCATACCAAATGCCCTGGGATTAAATCACACTATAAAACTAAAGAGTTTGAGGTAAATTTTTACAAATACAGTTGATTTCTGTCTAGTGTCACTATAACAAAAAATTATTAAAAGAAAAAATCAATTTGATGTTAAACTACAACCAATGAGGAAGGGCCATCTTTAACCCCTTAATGAGACGGTACTACAAGAACAGAGTGTCCTCTCCACCCCAGCAGTGTGATTGCCTTATTGTTTCTATTAAGGCCTCGATCATCTACAGGCTGTTTTAAGACAGGTATAGCACTTAAAAATATATTTCATCCCTACTAAGCAGTATTCCAAGGGTTAAAGAGGCCAAGATGCATCTGTAACAAAAGGCACATTGTTAACACCAAGGGCACAATCCATCCTCTATCCTTAATCTACACATCTTGCATCACTCTCTTGTTCGAACACTTAAGTGGTAATGAACACACCAGCGGTGCAAGAAACTGAGCCAAGTGAGACTGCAACCAAAGACAACACTGTGCTGTTACTAAATCTGAAAATAGCTCAGACACCCCCAGACAATGGTAACATGTGAGACTAAGCACTGTTTCCAAGCCAACTTCTACCAGCCTAATTATCAGAGCCCTTAGAATAAAATCACATCAAAGCAAGAGGCAACATCCTTCCCCCCACCCCCCTTTTTTTTTTTTTACAGGTATAAATAAGCTACAATAAAATGCAGTTACATCACTTAAAAACCTTGATGTAGCTGCTCCTTTAGTATAGAGGAAATTCCACTGTATCTGGGTTAAAAAAATAGTTCTTCACACTATATTTTGGCCTTTAAGTTTCCGGTAGCATTTATGAAGAAGGTGGATCATAAATGCATTATTGGCATTAAGAACTGCTTACATGAAAAAGAAAATTTAGTGGTCGTAGCCCATTAATGACCCATGAACGTCACAAATGTTTTCACCTTAAATTGCCACGAAAGCCAGGAACATGTATCAATGTCTGCTTTAAAAAATATCAAGGGAGATAATTCTTCTTTCACTCTTAACATCAGCATCCCTATTTCCTGACTTTTGCAGGAGGTCTTAAGGTAGAAAGGCGTGGCAAAGCCAAGCGGGTGGTGGAGGAAGTGAAGATTCCCTGTTACTGTAGAAAAATACATAGTATTGTATTCCCACAGTCATGAGAGTTAGTTAATTTTACATTAAAATTAATATATCTCTTTTCCAGACTTAGAATTTACTGACCATAATTTACTGGATATTCATATTCTAAACCCCACTTTTCTTAGAAGTATTATTATATTTCATTTTAACATGATTTCATACATGTTTACATATTGCACTTACACATACTGTATAAAGTTGTGAACAGTTAACACTAAATAATTTAATTTGACTAGAGGCAGGAAATTATCCTTTTATTTTAAACAGTAAGAAAAATGGTTGATTGACAGTCTAATTTTTACATTTATCAACCAACAAATACCATTCTCTACTCAGAAATTATTTTGGAGCTTCTTTAGGTGTTGATTTTTTGGCAAGAAGTTCAGCAGTATGTTTCCTGAGAATTCTGTCACTTTTCATTTTATATCCCTCCCCCAGTCTTACACTAAATTAAAAATAAACCAATAAACAAACATTAAGCTGTAAGTGGTAAATTAACTAATATGAAGGAGAACTTAACCGGAAACTTTCTTGGCCTCTCAGGGGACCATGCTTTAAGTAATTTTCATAATTTGTACAAGTAACTCAGTAAAATCTGTGCATATAAATGTTGTTTATAAGTAAAGTTACTGAGGTTTAATGCAATCCATTCTAGTATGTCTTGTTTTAACATCCATAAACCCATCTAGATTGTTCTACTTTGTTTAAAATTCCCTTTTCATGTTTTATACATCCAATGTAGACCACAGCCATTGTACGTATTAAAATACTGATCTCAGATTTCAAACTGTTCCTGTTGAAAACATGCAACAACACGTGAATACCTCTCTCATAGATCTAGATACTATCCTTCAGTAAAGACCATTTCTTCCATGAATGCAGTTCAAAGTAAAAAAGAAAAACCAAGCATCAGCACACACACACATGAACAAATCTACACATATCTCTAACTGTTCTTTCAAAGTCAATTTTCATCTACAAATGCCAAAGATTAAATCAAATTCCAAGCACTTAGGTTTCCTTTGATAATTCTCCCTTTTTAGAAACTATCTAGGATGGTGTCTTCCAACTGAAAAGCTTTCCACTGAGGATCTTTCCTTCTACAGTTAAGCTGTTTAAGGTGAAGTACTCCAATACAGGAAGCAATAAAGTAACATTGTGTTTGCCCCTACATGCAGATTTGATCTGAAGTGCAAATGTACCACAGAAGTCACAGTTGCTCAAACATTGTCAGAAGAAATAAAAGCAACCTCGAAATCCATGTAGTTTAACAGTCTGGAAGTTACAGTATAAAACTGACAGAATGAACACTTCTGCCTATGTGATTTTGGGAGATCAAGCCTCACATTAGAAAAAACAAAAGAGAAGAGATAGGCAAAGAAAAGAAAAGGAAAAAAAGAGAACTGGTGTGAATGCTCAATGTTACAGACCTGAAATGAAGTTCAGAACATTTTGCTTTACCAACTAATCAGCCACTTTCAAATTCAGAGAAACAGACATACTGCCATTTTCACGCTTTCCAAGACTACCCGTTCCTCTCACTCTGCCACATGGCATGCAAGGTAAGAGAGTTATTTTAGCCCCGGTGTTCTTATTTTTTGCATTATATTCAAATTATCATTTTAATCAACGCCCATTGCTTTTAAATAGAGAATGCATTCCATAGGAGGTGACAGTATCACTAGTGATACCATGACTTTCTCTGGGCTACAGAATAAAAAATTACAATAGAACATTCTATGGCTCCACTTTAAACTACAAGTTTACAAGTGCTTAACTGTATTCTTTCAGAATTCTCCCTGGAGTCCAGTCAGTAATAGATGTGAGTGTTCACAGAATCAAGACGAAACCCACAAAATCCAAAAGGTAGTCTTTCAAATTTATCCCGGGTTAAAACTAATATGAACCATGGAAGAGAAAGGTTAATACCTTTGATACCATGCTGCAATTCATGACAGTCATGTTGTAACCAGTGGCCTGCCACTGATGTTTATTACTGTGTCACACTAGTTACAGTAAGGCTAATTGTACTGTAGAAGACAAATATTTTAAAAAATAAGTATAAAAACTTAAAGCATTGTCCCCATGTTTTTATAAAAACAAAATCAACATTTCTTACATTTAAAATGAGTGCTGAAAGATACAAATGAACAGATTTATTGAGCAAATAAAAATGCATATCTGAGCTAATTTTTCATACAAATAAGGCTCAGCCACATTGTATCTCTCATATTAACAGCATTGGGTTTTTCAAACTCAGCTAACGAGTTTTGGCAACACTGTTCTTTGCTGAATATTCCCATTGGCATCCGTCATCTGTGCCAAATTAGTCCTCAGTTTTGAAGCTGAGCTTGAAGTTGGAGGTAACTTGGAAATTGAAGTTATAGCACCAGTACTCTCTGTAGTTCTCTTTGCCGAGGCCTTTTCCCCAGTTGGTGGTTTTGGCAAACGTCTCCTTAGCCAGGGATGCCGCAAAGCCTGGCTGGGTGTCATACGGACAGCAGGATCCCATTCTAAACACTGTTTTAAGAAGTCAAGGAAGAGGGGATCATCACATCCCTTTAATGCGTTACCCCACTCTCTGCTCTCTGGTGGGCCACGCAGTTTTCCCCTCCGAGAGCGTCCACCATTAAGTATTACAGAGCCATCAGACAAGGTTGTGATGTTGCAATAGCGGGGATAACCCTTAGAGCTCACAAAGTTTTTTGCTCGCTTGGATGCATCTAAGAGCTTTGGAGAAGGCATACCCAATAGTTCAATCATACAAGCCAGCTGGTCTCCTTCATCTTCTCCAGGTAGAAGTGGATAACCGGTCAGAAGCTCTGCTAGGATACAGCCCAAGCTCCACATATCTATGGGCATCCCATAACGAGCACCAAGGATGACTTCAGGTGCACGATAAAACCGTGACTGAATGTAAGTGTAGACACGCTGATGCTCGTAACAACTTGAGCCAAAATCAATCACTTTAATACCACTTCTACCCTGTTGCTTCAACAGAATGTTCTCAGGTTTAAGGTCACAGTGAATGATTCTGTTTTTGTGCAAAGCATCCAAGCACTGTAAAATTGAGTGGGCAAACTTCCGAACCAAAGGTAGGCTAAAGCCCTGAAACTTGTTTTTCTTTATTAATTCATAAAGGTTCATGCTCAGCAACTCAAATGTCATGCAAATATGGCTGCGGAATGTGAAGTTTTCCAACATGTGAATAACATTCATGTTGTTATCCTTATCTTGTTTCCGGAGGTGTTCCAGGATCTTAATTTCTTCCGCAGCTTGGCGGTGGAAACGTTTTTCATTTCTCACCATTTTTAGTGCCACATGCTGATGCATCTTGTGATCGTAGGCTTTAACCACCTGCCCAAAGCTTCCTTTCCCTATAACTTTCAGGACTTCATATCTGTATGCAATATGATCATGGGGTACTTGTATGTAAGACCCCTGGTCATCATCATACCCACAGTTGTTTGAACCACCAATCACACCTTGCCGTTTCTTTGCATTTGGACCCAAGAAGTATATTTCAGGGTAGCTAAAAATCTCATGATGCTCAAAAGCTGTTAATTTTTGCATGTATTGCTTCATTGCCTGCTCTGGTGTGATAACAGAGGCTTTCACCTTCCCTGTTCCATCTGTAGACTTTAATGAGCTGGAGCTCCCTTGTCGCCTGTGGGCACTCTCTGTCTGTCTGTCCTGAACCACTGGCAATCCAGATTTGCCTAGCGTTGTAAGTCCATTTGGCTGCGTTGTCAGAACCGTTCTCTTGTTACTATTATCTTCAAAGAGCTGCTGAACCTGGATTTGTCCATGGCTACCAACATGTAGGTGCTCATTCATTGTGTGCTTACTGCCTCCAACCTAAAATTGAAAATAAATACATACCCAGTTAACAAAAAAGACATGAACTCCATGCTTCAACATTCACTCTGCAACCCTCCATTCTACCTAAATCACCTCAAAACAAAGTGTTTTCTTAGCAGTCAATTGTTTATGGGCAATCTAAAAAATACAGCACATATACTGATAATGCTGGATGCTATTAAATTTCCTGATTCTTCTTTCTCAAATGCTATTTTCATGACTCTCCAAAATGTCTGCAACAAGGGAATCACAAATGTGCTACCATGAGAAGCTAACAATTTCTCCAAGGAATCTTCAAGGCAGCAGTCCTGTAAAATCAAGATGCATGCTTGAGGGACATCAGACTTTATAGAAAATAGTAGCAGTTCTACTCATGCTGGAGATCAATATATAATGCCTGCTAGAACTTACATGACTAAGCCTCTTGTCACCTATTCCCAGAAATCAAGATTTTAACTTGTTCCTAAATTTGCTGTATATCAAAAGTTCCAGATATATTTTTCAGCAATAAGGAATGTGCTGTGACATGCACAAGGAGGAAATAACACATATCTGAACGTAACTTACTGCTTGCAATTGACACAGTCACAATTCAGCAAAACTTTCCGATCAATGAAGAATAAGCATATCCTTTCACACTTTCCCAAACCAGTCTAACAATAACTTTTAACCAAAATGAGATGTGGGGCCATATGCAGACTTGAGTAGAAAGCAAATCTTTCTTTGAGGAATGTACAAGTAACTTTATTTTAAAGGAATGGGGAAAAAAGCATTAATAGACTTTAGAAATTACATTTGTTCTTGACAGTGCTTACTTGGGAATAAATAGCAGCATTCAGCATTTTCAAGCAAACAAATAGCAAAGTACTGGGGTATGAAAGCAACTATTGCTCCAAACCTGTTATTTTTAAGAAGAAACAAGAAATTTACAAGTATAGCTGCCACTAAAATAGCTGTCCTTAGAAGTCCTCATTTGCTCTAAAGTAGAGGATAATTAGTTTGTCTTCTGCCTGGTCTTACACAAATGTGGGAAGAATTCCCCTGCTGTCTTTCCAGCTGATTCACCAGTCTTAATATTTATGTCAAATTACTAACGAAAAGTTCACTGATACTGTCAGACAGATGATATAGCCAGGGCTGAGAGCACTTTTCATCTGAACCATATTTTTTCTAGGCAGCTAAGGATAACACATTCCCTGTTCACTTAAGGTTGCTGAAATGAAATCAGAAAATGACAGTGGTGTGCTGTGATATGAGGCAATGAAATCTGAGGTGCAACAGCAGAAGAGCTTCCTGATGAGAAAACCCAGACATGCAACAGAGACTCGAGCATACTTTGTGCTTCTGTTAAGGCATCAGTCTGATGTGGCAGAAGCATATTTTTGTAAATTCAGTAACTTATTCCCAAAGACTTGCCAGCTGGACACTAGCTTCACCTTTGGACAGTATTCTGATATTTGGAGTTCTGAAACTCACATAATGTAAGAACAAGGGCTCTCGGGGACTGCTTCTGCCAAGTTCACTGCTCTTGTGATTCCATTTTGACTCATGTTGAATAACTGGTTCATTTTTTGCCTCATGTTGAATAACTGGTTCATTCATCATTGCAGTCTGACTGTGTATGTTTGTTTGCAGAGAAATTTAGGCTCACACTATCAAATTTGATCAATCTCATAGAAAATATTACCACAAAATCACAATTCAGAGCAAACATGTTTGTGACATTTAAGCACAGTAAAGATACACAGGAAATCAACAAAAACTCCCTTCCTAGCCTGATGTCTCAAAAGCAGCAGAAATTAAATCATTAAGAGACGTTGATGAGCTTATGTCTACCAGCAGTTCCTTCAGGTAAATTTTGAGGCATGCTGCAGTAGCAGTTTCCTGAAGGTTGCCCTGATCCTCTATATAAACAGCAGTTACTGCAAAGAAAAGAAAAACAGCCCCAAGAGCTGCTAAATCAACAATTTCAGAAGAACCAGACCTAGTTAGTAAGATGTGTCATAGGTTCAGCATATGCAGCACCACAGAACTGTGCAAGACAGGCATAATAAAGCAGCAGAGTAAACATGCAATTCCAAAGACTCGAGCTAGGAAATTCCAGGTACAAACATTTCTTCTCCAACACTAATTGAAGAATAAAGCAGAACATATCTAGACAAACTGCCTACTAATGTAGATTATGAGGAAGAAAGAGTACCGCCAAGAAAATTACCTTTAAGAATTTTTTAACCCAAGTACTCACTGACACAGCTCACATCTTGAATTTTTTTTTCCTCAAGTCACCTATTTTCATAGTTAACTATTTTCCACCCTCCCTAAGCACTGCTTGCTTCAATATATGTACTGATAAGTTCTTCAGGGCCTATTAAAAACCCCATATATTTATTCCCTCTCAACAGGGACTAAAAAGTTCTTTTTTCTAAAAGTGTGTTTGTGAACACATTCTAAAGTGTAAACCATGTAGCTCTGCTTCCTGCATCTTCAGGCAGGTTCATAGTTTCTCTTGCTGCTGACAGGTTGGCTTTTTCTTTTCAAGCAGCAAAATGAAATCACCAGCAGTGTTCCAACTTCAATCCAAATCCAAAGTTACTGGTTCTACCAGTTTCAGTCAGCTGCTGCTTGGGAATGCAAATGCAGATGCAGACAACAGCACTGGTTTTCTTTGTGGAAGAACAAACACAACATTATCACAGGCTCTACTCTAAAAGCTGCATGGAAGAGCTGGAAACTCTTCTTTCAGAAAAGCCTGACTGGAGTTTTAGACCAATCAGACACAACACAACCACAAAGTCCGTATGAAAAATGGACTTCCTCAACTCAGAGTACTGCCTGAACAAGAACCACCATGTTGTCTTCTATTTCCAACCTGGACAAGAGCTGGATTTGCACCAGTCCTTTGCTCTGCCTATCTGCTTCTGGCTACTGGGTGTCTGAGATGCTATCAAGTTCAGGCTTGCAGCGCTCATCAGCTCCACAGGCTTCACCAGCAACAGCCTAAGTTCCTGAACCACAACTAATGGGCTTGGCAAGCTACAGAAGACTACAGCCTTCTTAGTGCAGTACCAAACTGTTCTTAGTACACAGAAGCTCCATCAGCCTTTCAACTGAAACCATAAACCTGAGATGTTTGTAACACGTCTCCATTTTGCTTCTGCAGATGGACCTGCAAATTCCAGAACCGACAGCCTACGCAACTGATCACCTGCATGCACTTATGAAGCTTACTTATTATATATTGTATTGTCTGTGCTCAAACCCATCTACACCTTTTAAGATTTACATATTTTTGAGCACACATAATCAAAAACTTACTGTTGAAAGTCTATAAAATATACTGAAATAACAGGTGAGCTTGAACTCATCTTCCTGAATCTTCTGGCATCATCAATTCCGCAACAGCAAATGTTGCAATGGGGTGTTCCTCTCCTCTCTCAGTAATTTCTCATAATTTCAAAACCACCATTAAGATTTTACTTTTACTTTGGTATGTTCAGTTTATGGAAGTTGATGACTATGCTGAAAACGTTCACCTAATCTTTGAAGTAGATACACCAAACAAAACAAAACAAAAATACACCTTAAACTATAATCAGTAAATAAATAAAAAAGCAACAAAACTTTAATTTGAGAGTGGTATTACTTTGGTTTCTTTTAGTTAGTTCTGCCTTCACTAATGGATTTAGGAACTGAAGTCGAACAATAACATAGGATACTTAGGCTACAGACATCTAACAACACAGAAGTAGCATAAAGATGAGTCCACCCTGCTAACAAGGTAAATGAGAAAACCCTTTTACAATTCCTTTGTGTTAACACTCACGCAATGCATTGGTCTGTTTCAAGACCTTCTTACAATCTTATGGGATTGAACCCCACAGGAGCATATACCTCTTCTCAGCTTTATCCTCCAAATGTATCAAGATTTTATGTAATTGTATCATATTTCATCTTTGTAACAGTCACTTCGTGTGGTTATTAGCACTCTATAAAACCATCCAAGACAGACACATGATTCAGCTACATATTATCATTTTATTTTGAGCAAAACCACAGAAAAAAGATTTTGCTGTCAATCAGAATCTAAAAAGGTTTGTAAAATGAATCTTAATAATAGAGCAATCATAATGGCCTGCTGAAATACTGCACAGGAATAAGATGTCATTATCTGCTATTACTTTGCACAGATGAGGACAAAGGGAAAAACAGTGTTCTAAAGTAGTAACTTAATTAAAGAATAATTGTGACACTGTATACCCCTTTCTTTACAGCATTTCTGGGCATCCCAGTTTCAGCCCTACTGTCTAACACAACAGGCATATGGTATCAGGTGTAGCATGCTCCACTGCCTATTTTGTTGACTACAAAACGAAAGCCTGAGCAAATGTACAAAAGAAAGGCCTTCTTTTTCCTTGATAAACTAATTCAGAAGCATTCCTCTGTTCAGAACTAAAAATACTTGCTAATTAGTACAATTATAATAATGCTGGATTATCCCTAATGGTTTTACTGCAAGTATGGGTTTTATACACCAAAAAAGACTAAGCCTTTGTTGAGCTTGTGGCTCAACAAGAGTGGCAGAAAGAACACATCATTTGGATTTTTGCTGCTGTTGTATCTGGTCCATATAAACTTGTTTTTTCAGAAGTTAACTTTACGTAGCAAATATTTTCACAAACTGAACTATGCTTTAAGAGCTATACTGATCCTTACAATTTTTCATCCTGTTAGGGCTGCCATGAGTTTGAATACTTCTGGGACACTCTGCATTTATTACACATGATGAAACCCAAAAGGACAGTCAATGCACACTGAATTGAACCCCTTGGGTAAGGTGAACTATACATATATGAGACATGTGCCCAGAAGCACTACAGTCCCTACAGTCACCACCACCACCACAGTCACCATCTGCTGGAACCCAAATTTCACAGTCTACCCCCATAGCCCTTGAAAGTTAAGATAGCTTCATATTCTCCCTAGATGCAAATTTTATATAGAGGAAGAAACACCCAAAGAAAACTAGATATAGTAAAATCCAGGTCATGACTGCATAGTTCTTTCCACTGAAATGTGACAGCATTTCTGTGGCAATTTAATACATGAAAACACCACAATAAGAAGGTATTTGCCTTGATTTTACCTGCTTTAAAGCAGATAACCACAGTAAAAATTGGCAGCATGTGACTTACCAGATCTTTTTATTAACAGAGTCCAGGAATCTCTGTTCCATTATAAGGTAAGTCAATTTTTAAAAAGTAAATTTAAAAAAATCAAAATAAAGACTAAAGGACTGATGCAAAAGTACATGGATAAACACTCAACCCTGGTGGCAAAAGAAAATAGGTTTGCAGTACAGAAATCTTAGAAAAGGCTTGAAGGAGGGAAGGCACTGAATCATGCATTGTAAATGGGTTGTTTTACAGTACTAGACAGGAGGATAAAAACATTAATAATGCTACACTGCAAGAGAAACAGGAACAGCGCAGAACGCAGGGATAGGTGCCAAGTAGTAAAGAACAGACATGGAGCCAGGCAGAAGACAGACACGAGTCTAGAAAAGGGACTCACAGGTTGGGATTTATACAAGCAGAGCAGCAGGCAAGCAAGATAATCTCTACTGCAGCATGTCAACTTGGATGTAAGAACAGCATAATGAAATAGGAGAGAATGAATGGAAAAAGGTTCCAATCATCAAGGCAAGAACTAAGGGCTTCAAAAGAGCAAGCAATGACTTTGGAGAGGAAAACAAAGGCAAGGGGTTGGAAATAGGTTCATGTTTTCCACCACAAGGCAAAAAAGATAGCCAGGGATGGAAGCAGACACAAATGAGCTTAGGATGAAGCCACTTAAAAAAAAATAAACAAAACCTTTCCCTGGTACAACATACAACCCTGCCTGCTTAGCAACAAAGGCTGCTGTGCTTGCAAAGACTGCCACCAAAATCTCTGTTATGTTTTATGAAGTAAAACAACATCTTCCCTCCTTCTACCCATGCTATTTATAATCTACCAAACAATGACATTTCACTTGACAGTAGGAGACCAGAGTTTCAGCAGAGGCTGGATCACACAAGCAAGGAATATGACAGGTAGTTGATTTCTTCTCTGTCTGAATTAAAAGAAAAACCTTTTAGCTTATACTAAATGTAACTTTAATCTCAGTTTCCCTCTGAGACAACTAGTATACATACTATGCACACTTTTATCCAAACACCAGCAGTTCACCCACTTAAGCACACCATACCTTCTGAAAGTTTGAAACACAAACAGAAATACTCTGGTTTTAGCTATTACAGAAGTCACTTAGATACAGCATAGATGAAAACAGGATAAGCAAATGAACACAAAGAAGGAAAATTTAAGAAAACTGAAAGGACCTATTTCAAGGATTGGTGGAAGTGGTGGGATGCAAAACCAATGGTTTCAATCTGTCAGCGTCAACTGAGGTCAGTAGGCCTAAGTTTACAGTAAGATCACAGAACAGATACTGCCCCATTTTTTTTCCAGGTTAAAATCCAGCATTCTGATGTCATATCTGATCCTTACCACAAAAAGTTATGTTAGTCAACCACAAAATAACCACCTACAAAATCCAGCAAGGCAGTATGAGGTACTTCTGTAATAGCACCCAAGGCTAAATAAAAACTGTAGAGTAGTCTCTTTATCACATAGGAAAGGCAGAGTTTCGAATAGTCAGAATCTAGAGGGACATGATGCATAGCTATTTAATGCTTGATCATTCCTGCATGCTTCCATAAGTACACATACATATATGCTACATATAAACATATGCATACATAAACAATCATATACTTGTAAAAATACTTGAAACGCAGAAATGTAACACTTGAACACCCCTTGAATGCTTTTTATAAAGACTGCAACTTTACATATATATCTATATATGCACAGACACTATATATAATACACATACACAAAAATCTTTGTATAAAAATACCACAATTCTGTACTTCCAAAATTACTAAGTAGTCACAGATAAAACACTGGACCACCACGTTTTCACAAATCCTAAATTAAGTCTGGGCTCTGTTACATGTGATCCCCTGTTATTTGTGGGCCCTACTGTAAATGCACTTTGAATATGCCCAGGTCGTTTGTACTATGTTCCTTGTTTTATGATTTCATTTAAAAAAAACCCTAAGCTGTTGGCCCAACTCTAAAACCAAGCAGCACTTAACTAGTATATAAATGTGAAAAAAATTGGCTTTTTATACTAACGAACAATGCACACATATACACTAGCTTCATAAATATACAATGAAGTTGATCTCAAGTATACAGCTCAACCTTGAATTTGCAGGATACTCTTCATTCCTTTTGAGAATATCTTATACATACTGATTTTTTTTTTTTTAATTTAAGCCAATTCTTTCTATAAATGGAATTGAATAAGGTATTTTACCCCTGAAGCTACATGGAAAGTCATTGAAACACTAATATCTAAATGCACAGTTTCCACTAGCCCATAATCACATTACCATTTAAAGCTATGCCATATGTTTACAAAGATAGTATGTGAGCATCCACAAAGAACTCATTAATTCTATGAAAAGTATGCCCTCAATGAGTTTCAGGGTCAGTATGAAATCTTTCAGAATTTAAAAGGAAATGTATGCAATAAAAATTTCAGATATTTAGTGTTAACATGACAGTATATAGACCCCTCTCTTTACTCTGTCATGCCTTCAGGACGGAGATACCTTCTCTTATCCATATATAGTGCCATACTCGGGAAGTTTCATTCCTAGTAGATTAACTAGGAGTGGGAGATAACGTGAGATATCACAGAACCGGAAAATAACATCGTTTTCATGCCATCAGGGGTTATTTCTTTATAGGTACACTACTGCAGCAATAAAGGCAGATTCATCCAATCATTGTCCCCGAGCACAGCAATAGCTATTTCTAGGGAGGACTGGAATCGGCCTGAGCTAATCAGACATGTAAAGGGGGGATCAGCCTTCATTTTTCACCACAGTTCATACGACACTTTAATCACAGTGACTAACCTCATCTCAAAAAATGCATTCACCAGAACATCTCCTCTATGGGAGTGTGAAAGATCGAATTTGTCACTAAAAATGAGACACAAAACCGCACTGGAAGAGGGGGGCGGGGAGGGAGAAAGTAGTGTGTGCAGTTGCAGGGTCCCAGCCTCACAACAAGCATGCACGTTTCATCGGAGCCTGCAGAAATTAAGCGCACGTTGCTCCAGCACCATGCGCCTCGGCGGGCCCGTGCGCGCTCGATCCCGCCACTGGGGACACCCGGCGAGCGGAGCGGCGAGACCCCGGGGCCGGACGCCCCTTCCTCGCACCCCGTCCACACCCTCCCCGTGCCCGGGCTCACCGTGTGGGAAGCGTTGCTGGCCCTGAGCGGCGGCAATGCGAGGGGCGACGGCGGGCCGGTCCCAGCTCCTGCCCGGGAGACCCCGGCTCCGGTGCCCGGGGAAGACGGCAGCGGGCGGCCGCTGTC